>JAEMPF020021773.1:10000-71861 GCA_022496165.2 Catalaphyllia jardinei
GTTTGTCTGGTAACAGCGGGTTAGCGGCTTTACGCGGGGTAGTACAACAAAGTCTTGTGACTGTACATAGCTTGCAATACAGGCGTACTTTGTGGGTACGAGCAATAAATACTCACCAATTCATTGGATCGTTTCAAGGCCGCTGCCATCTTGGATGAAGGAGCGCGAGGGGGCTGGAGCGAGTTATGTCATCCGGCAAGCCCCCACCAAGGTATTGACCAAGGTCACGCTTCGTTCAATACCAAAACTAAATACACCTCTGTGCTCTCCCATTAAAATTACAAGCTGGAATGAAAATATTGGGGGTAGAAATGCACTAGATCTTCTGTATCTCAAAACGAGGTGGTGGTCTTCCCATTTATAGGGTACGATCCCAAAGCAAGCCGCTATTACGAGACAAACCCTCAAAGACGCAAGCAATAAATACGAGTCTGTATTTTTTCAAACCCTGACCTCCGTTAAATTTTCATATTAACAGGGGCAATTTCCTTTTGAAAATTAGGGGTGGTCCATGGGGTGGTCTATGGACCCCGGTCCATGTTTTGTATACGTCCGTGGAAATATAGATATCATTCGCTAGTGAGCGTTGTCTTCTTGCGTGCGCCTTAATTCAGTGTTTTTGCCGGGGAGCCAGAGTGTCACAAATCTAGCGCCGAGCAGGCTAAAGCATCGCCCAGTTAGGCAGTTATCGAGATCAGCTCGAAAACGGCAAGTGGTAGTGCCACAGTCACGGCTAGCTTGCCAAAATAGTCAATTGCCTTGACAAGATCGGACAGCGTGCCATTTAAGAAACAAAAAACAAAACCACTTGAACATAATCACTATAAACTCAGTCAGAGGGCGTATAAAGCCTCTTTTTTATCGAGCTAGTGTGCTTTAAATTACAAATTGTACAGTCACGGCGAGCGTGCCAAACAACAATCTTGCCAAAACAACAGACAAAATCGGTCAGCGTGCCATAACTAAGGAAAAAAAACACTTGAATATAGTCAAATATATTCACTTTAACCATAATCAGAGGGAATATAAAGCCTCTTTCCAATCGAGCTAGTGTGCTCGAAATCACAAATTTGATCCACGAACGAGTCACGAGTCACACGACCTGTCGCTGTTAGTTTGTGCCATCGGAAAAGCAAACGACAGTCGAAGTTCTGTTTGCCAGGAAGCCACTATCTGTCAAGCCTCAGGGAACTTAGAAAATCGATTTGGATAGTCTTCTTATTCCAAAATTTCAGGGAGCTTGCAACTGTAGCTTCGTTTGAAAATTATCCGATTAGAAGTGCTCAGGTCCAAAGTTCACTCGCTGAAGTGTGTGCACCGAAGTAACAGCTCGCGAGAATCTATTAAGCTTCTTCTTTTGTGTATGTTGTTAGTCGTAAATTATTGCAAGGGCCATGGTGGTGTGACTAATTTCGATTTTTCACGTGGATTTAAAAACAAAGAAAAACATATGAGTTTTCCACTGCTTTTTTAAACAATGGCAGATTCAGTTTAAACAATGGTCCATACTCTGGTTATTTCTTAATTTTCTCTAGGCGCACAACTGTGCCAGTGTTTACTCGTTGGCACTCTACCGGCAGGTATTCCTAGTATAGAAATTTGTGTAAATTTCATAAATTTAGCATTTAAATTTCCCACAACATTTCTTAAGAGTGGTAAGTTGTTCCTGTCGTGGGAAATTTGAAGGCTTAATTTACGAAATACTCCTTATCCAAGAAAAGAAACCTGAGTCAGTCAAGGCAAAACTATTTAGTACCTAATTTTAATTAATACTCTCTACATTCCACATTCTGGGGCTTTCAATTACATACAATGAGATTTTCACACACATTCTTAGAACATTAAGAACTCACAAGAGTCTGCCTTTTAGTTTTATGAATTTGAAAATGATGAACGAGTCATAGAAATGACTATCACTAATGTTTGTCCAAAGCCTCCGTCATTAGAATTCATGACAGACTTAATAATTATCAATGATCTATGTTTTCACTTTTACAATGTAACTTAAAGATGCCAATGATGAAGAGCCAGAAATTTTAGTTGAAAGTTAAGGGATTTAAAAAATTTAGAACCTTGATAGAATCCGGAGAATTACGGGATATTTTTTCTACATAATAGTGGACGGAAGGGGTTTGCATTTCTTGTATTGTAGCAATGGATTTGATTGTTGACTGTGAATATGTTCAGAAATTTTGAGGGAGAATAGTGTTCTTAAACGAGAGCATACACTCACCAAGATGAATAAAATTAATTTCTTGAAATTAATATAGGTTTTGCAAGAGTATTATAATAGGAATTGTCCACTATCCTAATCACACGTGTTTGCAAAATCACAATTCTTTGAAGGTTAGTTTCATTAGGTGGTTTGGCAATTGGACAAGAAGCAGTACTATTCAATAATTGTCTCAGATGAGGATCACCAATAACTTCATGAATGTTGTCAATGGTGTCACATCTCTTTGTGTGTTCTCTTACTGTTGCTTTTTGTAATATTTCTCCTCAATGCCACCGGGCTTTGACTTTAACTTAACCTACAGATTAAAACCTCAAGTCAGTTGCGTCAAAATTGCCACTTTTCACAGACGATCATTTTCAAAGTTGAATGGCTCATAGCCACTTTGATTTTCTCTTACTTTTCAAGGTTCACCTGTACGTAATCCTGAACTCCGGAATCATTCTGTTGCATTTGACTCCAGTTTTAATTTGACATGCATTGTGAGAGGCGATCAGCCAGTGCAGATCAACTGGACCAAGAATGGTGTGGATCTTGGTAACCAAAACAAAAACACATACACTGTCCTTCGAGCGACTTTTAACCACACTGGCTGGTATGTATGTACAGCTGTAAACTTGGCAGGAAAGGTACATGCTGAGTTTTGGGTTGCTGTAACAGGTAAGGCATAATTATACTACTTGTGAACCAGACTATTAAAATCATGGTTTCCTGTCAATCACTAAACAAAGTTAATCACAATTAATGGCAATTTGCGTTCAGTTTCTTGAAACTGGCATGCCTCACACACTTTCCATTAAAGGGCCACTTCTAAAGAGGCAATTTAAAAACGTATCATTCGATTGGTGTGGCAGCTCGTCCATCAAGTAATACTCGAGTGGCTCAGTGACTCGTCAGTCAATTTAGAGAAGTATTCACCTGCCGCCAATTAACTCCCCAAGGTTACATTCAATGGTGTTCGGCACTCGCACGGGCAGTTAATCTTGTTATCAAGTGTACATTAGAAAACAAAGCTAATGCAACAACTTCCTCAGCTCTGTGTATCTTAATGTCTTTGGTACATGTAAGGACAGAAAGAGTAATGAATAAAGTATATTCCTAAGGTGGAACTCCCATAGGGGGAGGTCAGGGTGCTTGTCATCTTGTCTAGGAGATGAAATCAAGGTTTTTGGTCTTTCTTAGCTATGGTTTTGAAGATAAAACGCCACTCTACTTAGCTACCACAAGAAATAACAGTGAAAACACGAGTTCTCATTTCTATCTTTAACTCAAATCGTTTTCTCTTGTGTATGCTATTTCACCTGTTTACTGTACGCATGTAGGCTATCTTGAGTCGCCTCCTATATCAACTATTTTTCATTTAGTTTAAGAGTTTGAGACATTCTGCGATAGCTGGGCTCAACTCCGTATACATGCACTCACAACATTCTTACCTACCTCCAGGGGCAAATTATTTGCAACACATGTAGAGTCATGAATTGCTGATGGCCACAATGTGCTGACTGGCAGATTTAAACCAACTTGTATGTTTTTCCAATGGATATCTGACTGTTTTTTGTTAACCTTTACCCATTGCTTGATTGCATTATTTTCCTTTAAAGGAATACCTAGTGCTGAAATTAGCCCAAAGCCATATCCAAAACTGTCAACTGGAGAAGAGCTGAGATTATTTTGTCAAGTCAGTAAAAATACCGTGGCACTCAAATGGAAGAAAAATGATGATGACGTAATCCCACGAGCACAGATTGATACACAAGTAGATGACAAATTGAGTAAACTTTTTATTGGGAAAGTTGTGGAAGGTGATAGTGGTGAATATTCTTGTGAAGCACGTAACAGACCAGGTATTGTGGCTCGCTCTACTGTGAAGATCAATGTCAAGTCAGTCAAGAGTAAGATGAATTTCATGTTTGTTAAATTGAGAATAATAATAATAGGCACTTCATGCCTGGCCCCAAAGGAAATTGTGAGTTTTGTTTCCCAAAACCCTCAAAATCGAGAATGCAGGGAAATGAAACTCGCTGTTTCCCACGGGACCAGTTTTAAAAGTGTTTTGTTTTATACCTCCCAACTCAACTTGACACCAGTTGGCACAAAAAAAATTGCAGTGGTTTCAAGGAGCACAACCTGATCATGGGCGAGTTAAAAGTTCACGTTGTTGTTTCTCCAAGGATTTAGTGAGATTTTCTCACCCTAGGGATTTGGTGAGTTTTGTCCGCCCTAGGAACTTACTGAGCTTTAACAAATGAGATATGACACATTCTGCTCCAATCGGAAAACATATATTTGAGTTAAGAGGTATAGCAATTGTTACTGTTTTGTGCCAAAATGACTTAATGGCTATACAATGCTGCTGCTAAATTTGGCAGGATGATAGTGCAGCAACATACCAGTTAAGTCTACAACACCATAACATTACAACTATTTTGTATAATAAATATTATATTGTGTATTATAATCATAATATATTCAACTGGCCATCATAATGATCTGTATATTTTCAGGTTTTGGGCTATCTGTGAAATGCACCATCACACTGGCTATGGTTGTGCCTGGGACATGCTGGGCCTTCCGCATGTAGGCTCTTCCTGGATTTACACTAATCAGCTTTTGAACAATAAAGGCTAGGTCGAGACTGGCACTGTGGAGGGGTGTGTGGGGGGGAGGGGGCAGGGGGTTAAGTATGTTGCCTAAGAACACAATTTAATGACCCTGGTTTGAACAGGTCTAATGTTCTAACTTTAGCCCACTGGTCCGCTTGCCTTAATAACTAAACTAACATAGAAAATTAACTATGATAATGAAGTATACAGTCATAAATGCTTATACTCCTTTTTCAGGTTCTGTTTCAAGGCTGGCTCTGGATTGGTATCATATTGTGGGACCTGTGCTTGGTTGCATTGTCATATTTGCTGTTGGTTTGTACATCTGCAAACGCCGAAGGGCAGGTAAAAAGAATACTGATTTTGTAAACAGTTTTTTACTTCGATCGTTTGTTTTGCTAGTAAGATTTTGTGTTTAAGAAGAAAATATAAGCAAGTGTATCTTGCTTTACAACTATTACATCTAAATAATTTTAGCTACAGCAACCAGTGAAAACCTGCGGACTTTAAAGCATGTCTGTCCCTCCTTATATAACAAAATTTATTTTACAGCTAACACCATGTGGGGCAAGTTGAACGAAATCATGTGCTGTGATCGGGTATCCAAGTGGGCGAGATGGAGCTATCTTGCCTGTTCAGGATTACACGCTGTTTTCTACAAGAGAAAAATTGTCAAAGCTGCAGAGGCCAGTTCACCAAACTTTTTTTCGAAATCTATTTTAAAAGATTAAGATGCAAAAAAAGAATTTGGCCAATATCCAGCCATCTTAACCTCACGCTCGGTCAATAATCCATATGTATTTGACAAAATAATAGTTTGATTAAGAAAATAACACAAACAGCGGTGATAAACATTTTATTCTAACGCATTTTTATATAGAACTTAACGTTTCGTATGCTATCAACATACATTTTCAAAAGTGACCGTTACAATTTTTGAAAACTATATATATATCGTAAACAATAGAGGTCTGGAACCTAGACTGAGAAAAATGATCTGCAACAGTACGTGTCTAGACATAATGAGGAGTAAAAGCTAAAACAGCAACAAGTTCTCACTACTAATATCGACATTAAGGGAAAAGCCTTAGCTCTTGAATGAACAAACTCTCTTCAATTTTGCAGTGAAAGTCAATTTTTCCGGACGCTAATGGGTTGTTTTTATTTCTGTTCAATACTTCTTTAATGTTGAACGCAAGTACAAAATCAACCTCATCTCACCTATCGATGCTTCCGAATTTGCTCCTCGCCATCTTTATTACAGGCCGCTATAAGATCTGTAGAAGCTCCTGTTGCAAAATGGTTACCCTGAAGGTGTTATCACGTTCAACATTAACGATGTATTGAACAGAAATAAAAACAACCCAAATGACCCTGTTTAAGCAACAATCCCCCAAAAAGATATCTTAATCGTGTTACCCTACTTAGGTCTTCACAGTAACCAAGTCACAAAACGTCTGAAATCCTGCGTATACAATTGCTACTCTTTCGTCAATCTCAAGATCATATTCCAAAATACACGCCGCATCAAATCCTTTTTTCCATACAAAGATCGCTTGAACCGATCTCAGAGGTCCAAGTTCATCTATAAAGCTGGTTGTTGGACCTGTGATGAATTCTACATTGGCAAAACAAAACGAAGACTCCATGACAGAAAAACAGAACATTTCAAGGCCCTCGCTAAAAGTGACCATTCATCAGCCATTGCTGATCATGTGAAAACTACTGGTCACGACATTAAATGGGATCATTTTGACATCTTAGCGTCCGGAAAAACTGACTTTCACTGCAAAATTAAAGAGAGTTTGTTCATTCAAGAGCTAAGGCCTTCCCTTAATGTCAATATTAGTAGTGAGAAGTTGCTGCTGTTTTAGCTTTTATTCCTCATTATGTGTAGACACGTACTGTTGCAGATCATTTTTCTCAGTCTAGGTTCCAGACCTCTATTGTTTACGATATATATATAGTTTTCAAAAATTGTAACGGTCACTTTTAAAAATGCATGTTGACTAGCATACGAAACGTTAAGTTCTATATAAAAATGCGTTGGAATACAATGGTTATCACCGCTGTTTGTGTTATTTTCTTAATCAAGCTTCGATGGCCTAAGAGCAAGAGTTTATCAAATAATAGTTGTTATTTTAAGTGGATTGTCTTGAGTCCCTTCGAAGTCCATATTTGAATTATCTTTAGAATTTTTAACTCGCCAAGCTATTCTATCACTCTCTTTAGGGTATTTTAAAATTGATCTGACAATATTATTGCATTTAACCTGATTTGATTGTTCTTGTTTGTCTTTTGTGCCCATGTATCTTTTTTATCTCTCATTGGGAATATGCATTCAGCTATGGCAAAGTTGTAAGTCAAACATCATTTAATTTGTTTTTAACTAAACGTATTGCTGGCTACATGTACATCACTTTTTCCCCTCACTGTGTTTGCATATCCACCATTAGAGACTTTAAATGCAGGTTTAAATAATCTGATATGGAACAGCAATTCACCATTTAGTAGTTCATTATTTCTTTCAGTATTTTCAGTTTGGTTTCTAGGAACATCTTGTGTGTAAGTGAAGAAACCTTGTAATAATTAAGTTTAGGACTGTATTGCACTAAAGTCTCGTGAAAAATCCTTCCAAAGATGGGCATGTTTTGAAGTACAAGCTCTAAATCTACAGCAGTCGAATACTGGGAAATGTGGCTTGGAATGATTTGTTGTCTAATAAGCTTTTGAAGTTAGTTATAACCTTTTTTAAGTCTCCAATTTGATTGAATGAGAGAGGGGAGAAGGATTGAATAAAAGTAATAGAATGACACAAAATATTGAATTGATAATTTCCCTTTCCAATTTTTGTTATGGATGTACACTTAGCAGACATTGCCTCAGATTGCTTCAGTTTTTTCAAAGAGGTGTTTTTGTTTCATTGCTCAGTCGTAGAGTTAAGTCAGTGCTTAGAGTTTCGCTAGGTTTCTGTCAGTATTTTTGGCTAAAGGAAGACAAATTAACAAAAGATAGTTTTATTGATTTGTTTAAATGTGTCACAGCTTGTTTCAATTTATTACAAACCAGTTACTTATTGTACATCATACATGTATATGTAATAATCTGTCATCACGTTTAATTAGTTAGTCCTATCCTGTAATGATTTTAACAGTGTTGATCTCAAGTAATTGTTTAGTCCAGATCAAGAGGAAGCAGTTGCGAAGCAGTTGATGAACGTTGAAGTTGATGAATGGGAGATTGCAGTTGACCGTTTAGTACTTCAAGAGGTCATTGGCAGGGGCGCATTTGGAGCAGTCTGGAGAGCACTTTTGAGTGAAGCAAATGAAAAAGCTGGAAATCGGACAGTTGCTGCAAAATGCTTTACACGTAAGATCATGTATGAGTACCGAGACCGACTGAGATAAAAATCATAATTGTTTTCTTTTCTGTATTGCACAAAAACTCTATGGGAGACACCAATGTTTTGGGTTTTATCTTACATACCTTGACGAGTAGAAAACTTAAAACTTGTGCACCTAGGTGGAGAGAGACATTGTGAGAGTAGATATACCCTGTTACCCTAAGAACAAACTACAACAATATTACCTACTAGCCTGGGCTGAAATGTGAGAATAGATAAACAGTCTGGCACTGCCCACACTGTGTTATTTATACCCATCCATAACAAGTTAAGTTTGAATGTTAATCTTTGCAATTACCAAGAGCGCTCTTCTCCAAATTGTTACAATAACCTGGATTTTTCAGAAGTATATATAGCTGCTCCAATCCAATTCTACCTAACGATAATTTGATGGTCTTGTTCTGTAGCCACGTCAGGGGAAGAAGGAAGGAAATCGCTGATGAGAGAAATTGAGTTGGGAAAGCTTCTTGGAAAAAACCCTCAGCCAAACATTGTTAAGTTTATTGGCTGTGTCACAACACAAGGTAAAAAAGGTGGCAGTTACTTTGCTTGGTAATTGCGTGAATTATCGATAATACTTCGTGTTTGGTTGCCTTCGCATACATTTCCTATCTAAGAGCTATAAGTTTTCGTATAAGGTGGAAAGTCGTGACTTTGGATGAAATGGTAACATGTAGAAATACAGGTGAAATGAACACTTGATTATCAAAGACGTCAATGCTATATATTGTAATCTAGGGATGGAAGAGATTTTAGCTAGGTGCCAGAGCTAATCCCAGTTTCCGTAGCATGAAGTGGCTAGGATTATTTCTACTCGCCCTGGACGGGATGCTAGTGTCCGAGTAGTCCATCGCAGGTCACTGCCACCCAATTTGCTAGATTTCTCCAACGATTCTCCGGTACCCATTTGTACTCCTGGGTGGAGAGAGGAACTGTGAGAGTTGAGTTTCTTGCCCAGGAACATAACACAATGTCCCTGGCCAGGGTTCAAACCCGGACCGCTTGTCCGGAGTTGAACGCACTAATCGTGAGGCCACTGCATCGCCACGGTTTAACGGTATGATGAATTTAGAATGTGATCATCATTATTATTATTATAATTTAGCAAAAAACTCGTTAAATGAAATGAAACATTGTCAACATTGATATTACATCTATTATTATCAAACAACTCAGGTCAAGTCTCCAACAAGGCAACACATCGCCATCTCAGGGGCCCAGACCTGGACCACTCAATCTTTTGTCCATTAACCCTTCAAGCCATAAGGGGGTCTCCCTTTGACGAATAAAATCATCTGGCGTTAGACAGAGTAGGACTGTAGATAAGAAGTGTTTACCATGCTCTTTTTCTGCTGTTAGTTCATCCAATCATGATCATGGAGTATTTGGCGTGTGGTGACTTGCTGGGTTATCTGAGGAAAAGTCGTGGAGTCCATGATAAATATCATCTTGGACAGGGAAGTGTTTCAAAGCTGGAAATATACGACTTAGTGTTGTTTTCCAAACAAATTGCTGCTGGTATGGTGTATCTTGGATCCCATGGAGTAAGTATGACCATGTCACAAAACTTAGACTGTAAGAAGCTAAGACTCCAACACTGGTAAACGTCCTACTTAAAATGAATTTTATGTCACTATTCAACAAACTTCAAATTATCAACTGCCACAAACTTTAAATTATCAACTGCCAGTACAGTAAGTTTTTTTCGGTGATTCTTTAGGCTTAACTTATTTTCATTGATGACGCTCTATTCTGTACATTCTGTTAGTTAGGTCAGTGTTTTAAGCCAAAATTTTCGTGAGTCGTTCTTTTTTTCAGAAACACAATAACTAAATTGCACTTTTTTAAAAAATTGGTATTTTCAAAATGTAAAGTAACATTTCTTTGTAGATAATCCATCGTGACCTGGCAGCTCGTAATGTTCTTCTGGATGACAACTTTGTTTGTAAAGTTACCGACTTTGGTCTGGCTTACCAAGATTTCAAGTATGGACAAGGAAATGCTAAAAAGGTATCTCAGTACACAATTTTACACAACCATAGCACTATCAACACATAAGGGAAACAGTTAAGTCGGGCCACAGCTTTTTCCAGCATTTTTCGGTATTGCCTTGTTGAGTGAATACTTAACTACTCTTTTCACTCGATGTGGTAATAGTGACACTGACCAGAGTCTCATGGTCAATCAAGTCCTTTTCCTGATGTAAAAGTCTATCAGAACAAAACTGTATTTTACGATAACTACAGAAATTCACCCGCGCTCATTGGCTAATTTTTATTTTCAATATGCGGACAGACACAAAAATTTAAAATTCGAGCGACGCGTCAGCGAGCGAGAGCGGGCAATTGGACAATTTGTTATCGTAAAAAACAAATTGATGTCAGTTTTTAATGCGTCTGTCCTGTTATTGACAATGAATTTCGTCATAACATTGTCAAAGTAGTTTGCGGATCCACGCCTCGTGGATCCACAGCTACTTCGACAATGTTATGACGAAATTCATGATCAATAACAGGACAGACGCATAAAAAACTGACGTCAATTTGTTAAGTATAAGCGGTTCAAAGGGGGCTTAATTTAAGCTTCAAGTGACGATGAAGTGACGTGCTCACAGTTCAAAAATCATTTCCTTGGTTTTTCAATTTATTATTATTTAATATTATTGTGATTAACATGTTAACATGTATCTTTTTGCTAAAACTGTGGGATTCAGTGCCAATTTGAGTTTTTGAACATTAATTTGGGGAATGCAAATTTTCAATGAAAAATACGGAGTGTCCACCAACAAGCTTTATACTATTTGTATTTACAGGGCTGTATGCCAATCAAATGGACTGCACCTGAGATTCTGTCAGGAAATTTTGCCCAGCTCTCACCTCAGAGTGACGTGTATGTACAATAAAACAGTCATAGATTTAGCCAAGCCTAAAAGCGAAGCTCCTTGCCCGGGTTGTTTTGTTACTTTGCGGTGAAGTTTTCTGTTTATACTGTTCACCCCTCTCTTTTGAGTTGGAATAACCTCAAACTACACAAAACATAAGCAGTAAAAACATTTTCATACCAGAAAAATTATTCTGCGGCTAACTTTAAATTAAGAAAGAGAAAAAAAACAGCGGTTACAAGCATAACAAGTAAGTTTCGCATGGTATATTCAACTTGACGCTTCCTATGCAACATTATACATGTACATCTTCGGAAGTGACGGTTACAAAATATGACAAGATCGCTTTAACTGCTTGCAGAAAACGAAACCAGTTTCTAGGATTGTTATGCTTTCTACATTGGTAAGAATTGCATGGCAAAAAGACGGAGCACTTCAAAGCTCTCACTCAAGTTGGTCACGCCTCCACTGTTGTTGATCATTCCACTTCTACTGGTCCCAACATCAATTGGGATCATTTCGAGACCCTAGCAAATGTACAGTGCGATTTACACTGTAAAATTAGGGAAACTTTGTTAGGACGGAACTTAAAACCTGTCCTAAAGGAAAACGTTGGTAGTGAAAAACTCTTTCTTTATTAATTCGCACCGGATGTAGTTTCTTTTGTTGATTGTTGTCCAATGTCTTGCTTTAGTTTTAGTCTTTTTAAATCTTGTCGTCATATTTTGTAATCGTCAATTCTAAAGATTTATGTTGTTACATAGGAAACGTTAAGTTGCATATGCCATGCGAAACTTATTTGTTATGTTTGTAACCGCTGTTTGTAATTTCTATCTCCTTAAATTGAGATAGCCGAAAACAAGAAATTTTCTATGATGAAAATTTTAATTGAAGGGTTCCGGTGGAAAAAGGGCGTTACGGTTTGTTACTCAAACGTGAACTTTGTCAGAAACGCTCCAAATTTCGGATGTAATTTTGTTTAGCATCGCACCCTTCAATTGATGTCGGGTTAGCGTTAACTGGCTTGAGAACAACCTGGCCCTGGTTAAAACAAGTTAACCTCTATGGAGCCTGCGATCCAATCAAAACCCAGTGCTTGGTCGGTGGTCAACTTAAAAAAAGCACGAGCTTTAAACTTGAGCCCACAATATGGTAATATGATACTGGTCAGCAGACACCTTGTTTTGACAGGTGTCGATTGACCATAACATAGATTTCCGATACTGGTGTTAGCTGGGGTATGGACCCAATGTTGCGTGACGCGCGTTTTTTATTTTTTTTTTCGTTAGGCGCAGGTGCCCACGATCCATGCTGCGAGCCATGTTGACCATGAAAAAAAGAGTTGCATGGTTTTCTATGCATACAAGTGGTTATGGTGCTCCAATTGCTGACCCTTCGGGCCGCCAGAACTCCGCTATAAATTCTTTTTGATGTGCGCCAGTTAAGGCTCTGCTACGTGAGGCCATGTTTTTGTAATTTGCGTCATAAATTTGTCTCGCTGCTGCACGAGACGTTGCCTAGTTTTACATTTTTTCATATAAACAATGTGGTGAAACCCAAAACTTTATTCTATTTTGTGCAGTTGTTGCTGCAACAAGAACGTTGAGAGACGTTTATTCTAAGGGGGTTTTTCACGAAGCAAATTGTGTCGAAACAAAAATTGATAGACAAGTTGTGAGAACTATACATATGGCGGAAATAAACAAGTAGCGACTTTCCTTTGCTCACGACACGTTGTGGCTGGATTTTTGAGGAATTGGCCCACCTTCTAGTAAAAAATGTATTAATACTGAGTACTATTAATACTAAGACGAACAATAAGTGAGGAAAACAATTATTACAAGTCAAGATTTCGATTGGTTGTGGCAATTTCAAGTAACCTAGCTAGCTGATCTAATCGTTTTGCAACCAATCAACTTTTTCAGTTCAGTAGTCAGTTGTATGAACAAACAGATGGAGTGGCTATGGGCTCGCCACTTGGTCTCCTATTGGCGAACGTCTTCATGTGCAACCTCGCAGAGAAACTCTTTCGCGATTGCTTGATGCCTCATCTGCACAGAACATACGTTGATCATACTCTTGCAAGAATGCTCTATACTGCTGCAAATAAGTCAAATAAGCACGAAAGCTTATTATTCAAATGCAAAAAGAATCAATTAGGCTTAGTAGGCATTTCAATCATGGGGCTTTCTATGAACTGAATAAATTTAGAAAGAGTACAAGGAAAAAAAGCCCATAATTTTCGTATAATTAAACACTGTGTTCTTTGATTCAGTATAATTGAAGTATACATTCTCAACCTGAGCTGAAAAGCAGTAATTATCATTTTACCGTATACGTTCTGTTTCTTGTAAATAGTACACTAGTATACCCACTTCTGATCTGCATTACTAATCTACAGGTGGTCTTATGGAATTGTCCTGTATGAGATATTCACCATCGGTAAGTTTAAACATTTGCTAATAGAACTAACGACATAATAAATATTATCAAAAGTTGAACCAAAATGCCAAACAGCTAACTCAAGCAGGTGACGGAATAATTACATTGAGGGATAGATTTATCTAACAGAAAAGAGTATATTTCTTTAAAACTTATAACTAAGCTAAAACACACCTATATTCCTTGATATAGGAGGAATTCCATATCCAGGATGGTCAGAAGGCAAGGTGGTTCAAGCAGTCCTAAATGGAAACATAATGGCAAAGCCTGACCACATCGATGACCAGTTGTAAGTGTATTTACCATTATGTGTATTTTTACCTGAAGTTATTTTAATTGTAAGCACATTGTGAATGTTAAATGCACCAAAAAGAACTTTTCTAATATCATTGTAATATCTGGAAATCTTATTGGTTCTGATTTCGCTGACTATTTGCTGATATACCACGATTTACACGCATCCTTGATAGGGTTTGTTAACTCTTGGTTTTTTGGCTTAAAAATATCTTAAATAGTACTTTTCCTTCTGGTACCGTTCTGCTACTAAAACAATTGGTCTGCTAGCTCTACTTTTCTATAAACTCAAGTCAACTCTTCTGCGCCATGCACTTAATTGGCTAGTTTTTCATAGTCTGATGTCAACAATGTTTTTTTCAATCTTGAGAGGATGTTGAACCGCCCTTGACTATATTATACGGATAATAATGTCTCTTCTAAATGTACAGAAGTTTTTGTTGGGCAATAATGTTATGTGGCAAAAATCACGAAAAGCTAATTTTCTTTCTACTTACTTAGTAATTTCTTCCCGAAAATCAATTTATTAAAACATGTATTAAACTCAGACTTTGCAATGGTTATACATGCATTTGAACATGTCTATTTGTAGGTATGAAGTAATGACAAAGTGCTGGAACTTAAACCCTGACTTCCGTCCTCCTTTTGAAAACCTTCGAAAAAGAATGGATACATACCTTCGTGAGGAGGTTTGTAACGATGAGTCAGTTAATAATTGAGGTCAACAGAATTTAATGGACTCGGTCCTAGGTTCTTGCTGTTTAAAATGTATGAACAGCCTTAAGCTAGAAAAAATTCAGATAAGCTTTCGACTGTCTCTCATCTTTGATGGGACGAAGTAACTTTTGCAAAAAGACAATCAGAAGACGGATGTACAGGTATTGGAACATTTCTAAAATGTTTTATTCCAAGAACGTTTCTACATTTTCAATCACTATCCCATCAAGATTATTCTGTGTATATTATTAAGAGCTAAGACGTTTGAACCACTAATTTCTTATCATTATTCCTGTCAGACATACACGGAACTGCTCAATATGGGGAAATATGACAGCGTGAAATACTCCATGGTTGAAGATCTTGGGGCTCAAGATGAACCACCAAGTGAGCAAGTCTGTCAAGTCAAGGTGAGCACTTCTGGAAAGAAATTGGGAAAATGGTCAAGTATTCGTTAAATATGAGTACATTTATGACATACTGGTGGCTATCACAGCTTTTATGCCAAACAGTAGTAAGCTTAGTGTGTGTTTTGTTCAGGACGTCACCGAGTAAGATATAGCTATTTAATTTGTAAGGCTTTTTGAAAGATTAGTTTATGATTTGGCATTCTCCTTTAAAGGAATAAACATCTTAGGTAGAAGAGGTACTGAATAGTATTTAAACGATTCTAAAGCAGTCCTTGTGAAATTGTTCTTTCTTTTGGAGCTAAGTAGTGTTAAAAAACCTTTTTGTTTTCCTTTTTCGTGGTTATTGAGTTATACAAATTTCTGCATCAATAATGAGACGAAATTTGCATTGCTTTAAGCTTATTTGGAAATGAAGCAGCTATACATGCAGTTAGTCAGAATAATATGAGAAAGCGTGCAACTTTCCCTTTAAATGTTACATGAACAAAACGAAATAACTACCTAATAGTCGTAAACAACTTTTATCGATTTGTGGAGGTAACCAGGTTCTATTATCTTTTAATTCATGTTACCGTTACAAAAGATATTCGTTACAGTAACTTTTTCCATCAAATGGATTCGATAGTCAGTTCGTTAATTTGATCTTTTTAGAATAATATCAGATAAATTGTTCTTAAATGGCTGACTATTTCATTAACTCTGTGCCTATGTATGTATGGAAGAAACTTCGCAACATTTACTTATGTAATTACATTCGTGTAAAGTTAAAAGTGTAAACGTTATTTAACATATAAAGGTTTCAAGTTAGTTTACATAATAGACTGCCTTTGGTTTTATTTTACCTCTGTTATCCATCATCCCGCGAGTTATTCATTCTTTCTTTTTTTGTTATAACACCAGACTGCTTGTTTACGATATAGTTGATTTAAGTGCGATTTCTTTGCTAGTATAAAATGCAGTTTCCTTTAGTAAATACGAGTTAAAATTTGATTACTAATCAAGTCAGATCATGGAACATATTTCATAACTAGTTTTGAGAGTTTTTGTAAAGCAACTTGCTGTTTTAGTACGTAACACTTCGTTGATATATCAGTAGTAATATTTACTGCAGTTTGCTTTAGGAAATGGAAGTTAAATTTTCCTTGACTGATCAGGTCAGAACATGGAAAACATTTCATAAATACTTTGTAGAGTTCCTATATAACAACGTGCTGTTTTAGTTAAGTAGCACTTCGTCGATATATCAGTAGTAATATTAACTGTAGTTTGATTTAGGAAATGGAAGTTAAATTTTCATTAATTGATATACAGAAAATATTTCATAAATAGTTTGTAGAGTTTCTATATAACAACTTGCTGTTTTAGCAACACTTCGTTGATATATCAGTAGTAATATTAACTGCAGTTTGCTTTAGGAAATGGAAGTTAAATTTTCATTAACTGATCAAGTCACAACATGGAAAATAGTTTATAAATGCTTTGTAGAGTTTTTGTATAGCAGCTTGCTTATTTAGTAACACTTCGTTGATATATCAGTAGTACTATAAACTGTAGTTTGCCTTAGGAAATGGAAGTTAAATTTTCATGAACTGATCAAGTCAGGACATGGAAAATATTTCATAAATAGTTTGTAGAGATTCTATATAGTAACTTACTGTTTTAGTGACACTATATTCAGTAGTAATATTAACTGCTGTTTGCTTTAGTAAATACCACTTCAATTTTTACTGATTGTTTAAGACAGAACATGGAAATATTTCATAAATAGTTTGTGGAGTTTTTATAGAGCAGCTTGCTGTTTTAGTAACACTTCGTTGATATTCTGTAGTAATACACTGTATTAACTGCACTTTACTTTAGAAAATACAAGTTCAATTTTCCATTAACTGATCAAGTCTGAACAAGGATAAATGTAGGTTTTCGTATGAGCAATTGGAAGTTTTAATAACACCTCGTCGATATATTCCTCAGAGCAACACAATTCAGGATTACTTAGGGAAATGTTTAGTATAGTTTCCAGTAATTTCTCGTTGTTTTTTAGTGATGGTACTATCCGTATCTGGCTTGTTAAATCATCATGTTCTTAATCTTATAAGTATGCTATTACTCATTTGTCGCACATTAAAGTGCTTTGTTCCTGATGTTAAGACCTATTAACCATTTTGCTGCATTTTAACGAGTTATTTTAACTGCTTTTTCTTAAACAGGGGAAAACCTCGTTATAGTTAAAACAGCTATTTTAGTAACAGCTTTTTATGTGCAAAATAAAAACGCCTGTTGATAGAACACATAACAACTTAACCACGTGAGAAGGATTTATTTACCAACAACAACAACAACAACAACAAAAAGGGAGGGAGAGGGGGGGTTTGCTGGCTACCCGAAATAGCCCAATAGTCGAGGGGCTCTAGAATCTGAAGAGGTGTTTTGATGTGCACATGCTATCATTAAGTAATATATGATTTTGAAACACTCTATAAAAAAACAGCTATCTTGAATAAAAACTTAACTAAAAGCTAACTTTGTCTACAGGTATTTCATATAATATGTAGTTGGGGGCGACTTGCGCTGCAGATTCATTGTCATTCCCATGGGTACACGGTGGCAAAAAATACTCTGGAAAACTTCGATCGACTGGTAATTGTTATTGGCTTCAGAGAGACGTGTAATGCAGCTAACCAAGAGTACCTCTACCAGCTAAAATGGCGGGACATTGTTCAATGATGTCCTTGAAACGTTGGCTTGAAATATTTTTTCTGATGTAGAATTGCTCATTTTGCATTTGTGTGCTTAATTACCTGGCCTATAAATGCAAGCAAGGCTAGGAGGTGACCTTGCTTTGATACAAAAATCTCTCTGCATTCCTCATTTAATGCAAACAAGCTAGCATTTGAACAACTTGACTCCCACAACAAAATTAGTGAAGTCTGTATCATAACAAGGTCACCTGCAGCCTCGCTACCATTTAGAGGCCAGATCATTGAGCAGACAACTGAAAAATAGTCTGTTCTCCCTTCGCGTTGATGCATTTCCCATAAAATCAAAATCAAACCAACGGAATTTGAAAAATGTGGCAGGCTGACTAATGTGTTTAGGGGAAAAATGTACATCTGTTGACCAAAAGGAGGTAATAAAGAACCCACCTCACAAACTAAAGATGGCAGGAACTTTCAGTCAGAAGCTGTGCATCAAAAGCCAGAACTACTGAAATATTGATTACAGTAGGCCATTTCTGAGTTACTCCGTGCCTCTGTTTCAAAACGAGTCTTTTTAAAGTCCTGGTGAGTTTGATTTCAATGAAAACGAACCTGTAAGAGAAACACATTTTCAGATGAATGGATTTGCACGAGGACGTTTTGAAACTCGGAATTGGCCTATTAACTACATCACACTGTCGATCCCTGTGTAACATAGACAAACGAACGTTTGAAAAGTTAGGTATTACTCTGTAAGACGGAAAGCTTATTTTAGTAAGCTAACGATTTTTTGGAGCTAGTGGCTCATCTGACCTGCTAAGAGTATGCCCCCCTGAATAGGACGAGGCGACCTGCAGGACTACCCCAGTATTATATCGGCCGGTACTCATTTCTACAACATGCGAGATCCGACTTGAAAAAAAGTCACACTCCAATCTGTGTTATCATGCCCTCAGCTGGGGTTCACATATTCTCGAATCCTTCCCAAACCAACAATGAGCCTTATGCAAAACGATTGTTGAACCAGTGAGATAGCCTTGATTACCCGCCGCTGTTCTGAAATGAAGACTGGAATCGAACGAGCGGCGGAGATTGGCAGCGAGAGTGGGTTAAATATGCCTAAAACACTGGTTGTTTACCATTTGCCCCCAAATTGAGGAAATTTCGGTCATAAAGTAAATGGAAATACAACTAAAGCTCCACCGACCGAAAACATTTACGAGATAAACGGAACATCTTGGAGGTAGTCCAAAATTCCCCACAGAAATATCCCAGTGGAAAATGTGCTTTCCATTTGCAATTCTTCACCGCCATCTTGGAATTATTATCAGGCTGAACTCTTATTAGTCTCTTACGCTAAATTGGAGGTTTTTTAAGCAACAGATCACAAGTTACTATGGTTTACATGCTGGTAAAAAACGCGGAATGTTGGTAAAATTCGAGAAGAATTCGTAAATCACGAGCCGCAGCTTAGGAAATCTTTTGCTTATTATTTGCACAAACCGTTGACACACCGACGGGTTCCTCCATGTAAATACTAAAGAACCTCTGTCTCGTGTTGCGTAGCTTATATTGTTGAGTATTAAACAGAAAACATTTTCCGTGTTTCTTTAAGGTGATTCCTGGGTTTTGCATTGCGCACTCCTACTGCGCACGATTTTTGCGTCATTAGCGCGCGCAAATGAGCGCGTCCGTGTAGAAAACGTAAGAGATTTCCCTCAAACTAAGCTCGATAGCGAGATAAATGCTCGTTTTCTCTTAAACGAGCACGGTTATCCTCACTTTTTATTTTATAAATTCAATGAGAACCATATGCTCAATAACTGAGAAAAAAATTGGCAGAAATCTATCGCTACTTTTTTGGCAAATGGAACAAATGTTACAGATAGAGACGCATAGGGCCCAACAGAGCAAGTCCAAATTATGTTTCCTTTAAAGGAAAAAAATCTTAATTAATACAGAGTATTTTAAGCCACTTTTTTCTGGGATGTAGATGAATAAACAATCAAAGAAAGTCGAACTCCGTGTGATATGACACGGGGCATTGGAAAATAATCGCGCTTATTTGTTGCGCACGGATATCACCAAAAGTCATATTAATAATCGTGTTTGTTAGTATTGTGGCGTGAAAACAAGAACAGTGATCCCCTCTTTTTATTACGTTTCTAATATCTCCTTGTCTTGTCACATCAACATATCAAGTTTCATTGGCAATCTATGGTGGGTTCTATAACTCGGGAATTACTTAAGGTGGCCGAACACAATTTTTGCGCGTGCTTTTGCTGATGCAATTTAGCGCGTGCACAAAGATTTCAAAAACTAAACATGCCGTCAATAGAGCGATCACTTTATTTACTCAACACCAGCACCAACTGTTATTTTTCTCTATAATTGAACGCAGTGTATTGATGGCTTTAGTCTTTACAAATACAAATATACATTAGAAAAGGTAACGATGCAAAAAAACCCAGTAATTTTCAGCTTTTGTTTGCATGCGCAGTTGCTCGAAAAATTGAGACCGATTGCTTTAGCAGAAACGTGCCGATTTCTAACGATCTAGTCGCTGGAATTTCAAGAAATTTGTCACAAAAAAATAGATCAGAGAGCACATGAATGATCTATCACGAAAACTCTGAATTTTGACATAGGGAATTTTTAATAATACAGAAAACGATTAACAGTGAATTACGAAAATCGTTTATGTCAAAATTTTATTAGAACAGTGTTGACAGAACGGATTTAATGTCAATTCATAGTGTGCAAAAAATGAAAGCAATCTAACGACTGATTTTTTTTAAAATGAACATCATTTAAACCTTGTTTTTAACCAGCCCCGTTGCCATGGCAACAGCTCACACCCCAGTACAAAAAGTATTGATCAGTTGTACCTTGTGCTGCTGCATGAGATGAGGAATTCCACATATTTTTTTGGCCACATCTAAAGGGTGGTTTTCAGTGTTTTTTTTTCTTATCTTGCGTAGCACTGTTTTTATTTCCTAGAAACAACAGATGTAACTTCCAAAGTTCTGTATTAAACATCTGATGACTAACTGACACATCCTACATAAACTTAAACATTGATTATCTCGTGTTGGTGTAGTCAGAATTTGGTCTAGCAGCCCCCGGCCGAAATATGCAAAGAATTTTACTTAAACTGGATTAATCGGTTTAAACCGCGTTCAAATTTTAGTGAGATTTTCGATCGCAAGACCCAGCCTTGATGTCCACTATGTTGTCCCCCACCCACTCCCCTCCAAAGGAAGGTGATTCAGGCCTTGAGGTAAAGATTACACCAGCAATTTTCACATATTTTATTGCAGTGGTAGTAACGAATAAATAAACCCCAATTATGTCCGCGTTTTATCGCCAGTAAATGGTATGGTTAAGACAGGGTTTTGTTAAGGTCCATTTAGAAAGGCAAAGGGCATTTGGGAACAAAAGAGAATTCATTAGAATTGCAGATACATTTGTCACATTAGTATTCAAGTATTAGACTTCGCCATCACACGAGAAAAGAGTTGGCAAACGAAGCTAATTTTAGCGTCGCTCTGGAGTTTTTCCGAGGCAAAGAAACCTACCAATCAATGAAACTACAGTCAGTAATGGTCGTGGTAGATTTGAAATTCTTATTGTACAAGGTGAGCAAGACATTGTGAAGGTTTTGAGTTACACTGTTTTCAAACGAGGGCAATAATTGGCGAGCAGTCAATATCAGGAAGTTTCACCATTTTGGAAGGCTCTTCTTATGATGTAATAAGGTAATCTTTGTATTATTGACATTTACACTTAATTGATACGGTTGCTGGAATAACAAAATCTATTATAAACGGAGTTGAAGTTGTCGAAGATTTAAACTGGTCTTCGGTTGAGGCAAACAAACACTGAATTTTCAATGATGCTTGCAATGGATCGTGGGTGACAGGTTTTAACATTGCGCATGTAAAATCTCTTCATTCTGGAACAGATCCTGCAGTAAATGTCTTCTAGAGCCTGTAAGTTTTTGAGTTTGAATAGTTGAGAGACCTTGAAATTCCCGATAACAAATTTTCATTTCTTGTTTTATTTTGGGAGAAACTGCTGAATACCCTGCCACTCTGTACCACTATTGTTTTCGTTGGTCGGCGTTCTTTGAAGAACGAAGCAGAACACAATAGATGCTATTCTTATTCAATGAGATGCAAATAAGTGGCAGGGTGTTCTGCAGTTAAGCCTTTTTAGGTGCAAAGAATATTACATGGTAAACCTGCAAGTCATAGTGTAGTTTCTAGGCAATGTCAAGTGACGTGAAGAAACACCTGACATATATAAATATTTCTGCGCAAGGAGCAACCAACATTGAGTTAATTGAAATGCGAGCATCACAAAGGAAATATTACTTTCAGAATCCTGAAAAACGCTGCAAACGGGTGGTACTTCCCCTCAATTCTTGTTCGTCTAAGGGTCAGTAGTCGGAAGTTACTACAATATCTTTGTTTACAGTGCTGTGCATAATGACTTAATTTTGAGCAGCGGAATGGTCAGTGGTTGTTTTTCTTCCAATCGGAAGGCTTTTTGGCTCTGCAAGTTAAGCTTGGGGCCTTTTTTTCTGGAGGTCTCGTTTTCTGAGCTTAAGGAATCTGATAAAAGATATTTCAATGATTTTACAGAAATCGGAAAATACTTGTTAGTCTAAATTTTCTGCTATAATCTATTTCGCGCCCCACTTGTCCCGTGTAAACTGTTGTACACCAGCGCTACGACTAATTTCGCAGTTCAGAACACTAGAAGGTTTAAGGGACGATAGGGCAGTACTCTGTGTTTTTGGCTCGTCAAATTTTTGAAGGAGACTGGCAGTATCGCTGCCAAGGTATAATATTCTCTGTAACCGTCCTGTTTATTTTCTCAATTAGGAAAACTACTCACCATGTCACAGGTACCTGGAGGAAAGCTGTTACGATTGACATGGACACACAGACAGTACGATGATAGTACAACTATAGGTCAGTTTTGTTAATTGTATAGCACTGTATTTGTATGATATTATAATTAAATTACAATTCCTGCATTAGGAAAAGACGTGATGACGTATACAATTAAAAAATCATTATATTAAGCACAAGCACAATCTGTTTTCAATTACTGCAGATTGTTTTCTTTTTGTTAAACAGATGTTACCTTTCTTCCATTTACACAGTACATATTTTCCTCCAGCCAAATGTCAAGTACTGATGGCAAAACAAGAAAAGAAAAGAAAGGAAGGAAAGAAAAGCTTCAGTTTAAGAGGTAAGTTGATTAAAGTTCCATCTTATTTAGCTGTAAATAAGTATACACCCAAAGGTTATAGAACCTGTATGATATGCATACATGTATGTATGACTCTATCCTACCATTCGTTCGTCCATCCGTCCGACTGTCTGTCGGTCTGTCGGCACTACTTCGGTTACTGTTGTTTCGTAAGTAGTTTATTCGTGATACCGGAGCAACAACAGAAGAAAAAAGGAAGCTTAAAAAATTGATGTGAAAGAAAGATTAAATAGAAGGAGAAAGATAAGCTAAAAGATAAATTGTACGAGAAGAAAGAGAAAAGTTGGAAATCGCTAAATCCCACTTTCAGATTTTAACATTATTCTTAAAATCATAATCCGAAGTCGAAACATTTTAGCGCAGCTTTGCCATAATCTTCGAAATTCGCAATCTTCGCATACCACCAGGCAACCGTGCATCTCAAGAAACATTTCATAACTACATAGGTTAGCTATTTAAAGTATTACTACATTTATTGATGTATCTTTTTTCGTGCAGGATGCTGGGCGTGTTTAAAATGTCGGCAGGAACTGGGAGCATAAGAGAACGGAAAGAGAGACTGGCAGAGAACAAGTCGCAAAAAGGAGCGAAAAGAAAAGAATACCATCGAGAGGTAGGAATCATAATTATTGTTTTGTCATAAAGATAACTCAAAGATCGGAATAGGGGTATATGAAAGTCAGATTATAACAACTGGCTGAAATGCTGAGGCCAAGTCAAGTCAATTTCCTGTGTTTTCAAATTTCTGGGGGGAGGGAGGGGGAGGAGGAGGAAAGGGTTGCACAAAGGGACAACTGATCACTTGTGTTTTAACTGTATCCAGACCTTCTTTATCAGAAAAGATATGGTGTCTGATTCGTTTCACTGTGTAATTTAAATGAAGTTTTTTTTTCTTTTCTTTGTTTTGAATTTTGGTTTCACATTATAAAATCCAGACAGTCGCAAAATCTAAAATGACCTTTTTACCAGTATATTTTGCACGTGTTGATAAATAACGATTAGTTTATGCGAGGTACAAAATATTGCACTCCAATTAATATGTTTGCCTCTTTTATTTCCTTACAGGCAAATCTCAACCACTGTATGGCAAAGAAATGTAATAAGGCAAGGAAAGAAGAACAACTAAATATTCAGAGGTAAGCTGAGTACTTTGATCTCATCTAGCTGTGGATTTGAGTACTGTTAGTATTTCCTCGAATAATTGCCGGGGCGATTATTTCTATTTTCCCACCAAATGGGGCATGGTATGTTTACTTCTATATTTCTAGTTTTTGTTTCGATCGAGAATTCACGAAATATATCAAACACGCGAGACAGTGTTTCATTCATTCGCTATCCAAACACCTCGAATTTTGCCAAACATACTCCGCTCTGCGTCGTATTTCCAACTCTCTTCTCGGTGTTTGGAGTTTGATATATTGCTAAAAATCCACTGCAGGCAGAACAATTATGCTCACTTTGCCCTAACCTTTGACAATTTCGGAAAGTCCAGCGCGCTGATCACTGGACCGAGAAACATCTGAAAACTGTTTTGTTAACTTTGCTAACTTACTGGTAAGCATTTAAGTGTCACTACAAATACCGACGTATCTTTTTTAATGCAGGATACTGAGTATGTTAAACATGTCGGCGTCAGCGGAGAGAGACAAGAGGAAGGAAGAGAGACTGGTAAAGAAAAACCAGGAGGTCGAGAGAAAGAACGTAAAAAGGACATCAAAAGGTAGAAATCATAATAATTGTTTTTCTTAATGATTATAGCAGATTATAGCAAGTGTTGAGGAATTTTTTTGGTAATCAGTTAAAATGTAGGCTGCTTCCTAGTTGTTGGAATGCTGAAGTCTCTTTATAATTTAAATTACTGGGGGAGTGGATTGAGAGAGGGGTAATTGGCGAGTTGTCTTCTAACGGTATTCACATCGTCTTTATTAGAACCAATATGATGTCTGATTTGTTTCATTGTATAATTTAAGATAACGAACATTTTTTGTTTGGTGTTTTGAATTTCAAATTCCAGATGGTACTACCATCTGCAAATTTTTATTGACGGTTTACAAGGATTTTTCGCCAGTGTGTATAAATAGCGGTAATTTATGTGAGGAACAAAATATTTCGCTTTTTTAACCCTCGAACGCACAAGCCTACTGGTACTCCTACGGCGGTACAACGGGGGGTAGATAGAACCTTCCCCCCTCATAGGTTTTTGGTCTGTTAAGGCACATTGATTACATAGTCCTGAGTGGACTCAACAATATGATACCATTTTTGTTGCTGATGATGATGATATCACGACATTTTGCATCTTGGATCTGCAGTCTAGGATCTGCCATCTTGGATTTCGTTATCCTCTTAAAGAAGTCAAGAATACCGTAAATTAAGTCTGGAGTATACAACTTCGTGAAGTTCTGTAATTTGATGCCATAAGAGTTTATTTTCGATCACAGAAACACGAAATTTGTGGTTATCATATATGTACCAGCGTAAAAAAGTGATGGACACACAATTGACATATTAAACGTTTCGCGCAGGATGAAAATAAGCAGCTACTAAAAGTTTCAGTCCCTTAGAGTAAATAATCTTTTTTAAAACTTTGAAAAAACCTTATGCGAGAGCGGCATTTATCCCTTTTCCCTGCACTCCCACACTTTTTATGTCCGAGGGTTAAACATGTTAAGTTCTTTCAAAGATCAATTAAAGTTAATGTTTTTGGTCTCTATATAATCGTGACACTTTCGAATCTTTCGGAAATTTTAAAAAGTCTACGGGAGTGTTCGCTGTCATAGGAAAGGCTGACTGCTAGGATCGAGAAACGAAGTTAATGACTCATTTGGCAAATCGCTCATATTTTGCCAAAAGATATATTTGGGTAACCCAATTCTGAGTCATTTAAAATTCCAGCGAGTTTTTAATTTTAAGAAATTCGCGAGAATTTGAAAGCGCGGTTGAAGTGCAGTTGTTTCTCTACGACGGTCTGGTAAGTCCGAGAGATAATGAGATATTTACCTGGCGCTGTTCAAGCTTGACAGTTGGGCAGATCCGTTTAATTGTACTCTTTTCTGGCCGCCCACCACAGTTGACGAAAATGCCGTCAAGCATCACCGTTTGCCACTTTTCGGCGAAAGTCGCCGGCGTTTGCCGCTTTTTCGGTGGCTATAATTCTTCTGCGTTGGCTGAAGTAGAGCGCTTCTTCCCCTTGTTATTACCAGCTTTATCAAGAAATTCCTTCTGAGCATTCTCATCTTGTAAAAATTGTGCATTTTTAACCATGCTTCTTTGGCGAAGCCTCTTGGAAGCGAACCGGGTGGATGATTCAGCATATCTGCGAAAGTTGATTTGGATCTGTTGATGTGTTTAGCAAACTCCACACGAGCAACACCTTTGCAGTCCAACCACCGGTTCAATTTGATAACGATCT
Organism: Catalaphyllia jardinei; assembly: GCA_022496165.2. Lineage (NCBI taxonomy): Eukaryota > Metazoa > Cnidaria > Anthozoa > Scleractinia > Caryophylliidae > Catalaphyllia > Catalaphyllia jardinei. The sequence goes on from JAEMPF020021773.1 coordinate 36,375, forward strand.
CGTTTGGCGTTGGTTCCTTTCTTTCCCATTGCTTGATTTGAAAGCAGGGATACCTTCGCAGAATCAAGTGAACGACATAAGGAAAGGCAAAAACAACACAGGGAGAAAAATAAAGAGCAATACGTGGAGTATAAAGGCGAAGTGTATCACATTTCCAACTTTCTTTCTCTTCAAATAGGAAAGGCATATGTGCCATCAAGTGGACGCCTCTCCTGGTGGTTATCGACATCTAGATGTGATTTCTACGATTTCATCGAAAGTCGTTTAAATTTCGACAAAGCAGAATTTACCCTGAAAAATTTTATTGCACCCTTCGTCCCATGCATTGGACTAACTATAGGCAAAGTTACCCGTATTATCAGAACGCTGAAGGCATCGACTTCGTTTCCCGTACTACATGTAGACAAAGACAGTTCAAAGTTGCCAGGTATAACCGAAGTTGGTATATTGGTTTTGGAGACAACGAAGAGTCTGACCATCCTTCTAGAATCTACAAGGAAACTGGCAGATATATTTGGTGTAATAGGAGAGAATGTATTCTTGTCCTGAATGGAGTTTCAGATAATAGTCGATTCGTTATGACGGAAGACGATCACAGGTTCATTTCAGAAAGATTGCCCGCACTAATAGCTGCAGAGTCAAAACGTGCTAAGGAGGAGGAGAAAGAAAAGCACGAGAAAATTGCAACAATTAAGGCTGGGGATCCTAAAGATATGACTGTGATACTACTACGCGAAGTACTGATGAAGATGAGCTGTCTTTCAAATCATTACTGAGAGTAAAGTAAATCTAATTGAAAAGGTAACACAGGCCAGACAAATGCAAAACGACACATGTGACGATAATGGGCTTGTCACCGTTACTTCTACGAATTCATTGAATTTACACACAGGGGAACTACGCGAGGTACCAGAGAATTCAGCTCTCTTTTTTTCCACAAGAACAATGCTTTGTCATCTTCAAGCGGTACACTCTTAAGAGCACGGGGCAAGATAACTCTTGACACTCAAGAACTAAGTGTGCACGAACATCTGATCATTTACTTTGATTTTGACCTAAAGAGAAAGATAATTTTATTGTTGCATTTACTATTTCTCCTTTCTATCATAGCAGTAAGATGCTCCCAAACGTCCAATATACTGACGCTCGTTCACCTCTTACCAATCCCCCTGGAAATTCCTACAACCCTTGAGTAGAAACTTTTTAAATGGCTGTTAGCTGTTTGAAATATTTCATGTTACATATATAGAATATTTTAGTCGTAGTAGATTTTATGGAGAGAGAGCCTGGTTTTTGCAAGCGATGCAAGCACGAGTACAATAATTCTTATTTCACTGTGAAAACTGACCTTGATGCAGGCACAAGCGCAAGCTCAAGCACAAGGATCAATTTTTTTTAACTTTTCTTTTGGGCTTGCGCTTATGCTAATGTGTTTGCACTGCAACAAGTGAAATTGAAATACCCCGGCTCAGGTATGACACAAACACAACGATATTTACCACACGTGGTTATATTTGGCCAATGAAAACACAGATTCCAGATTACCTCACGCCTAAACAGTGTGGAAGGGTCGGTTGATTTTGCTTCCAAAAAGCACTATATGTGTTGATAATAATCTATTTTAAAAAAAATTTTTACTTCAAGATCCCCTCTCTTTCCCTCCTCTATCCACCAAAATACTTGTGGTTTTGCGAGCTCTCCTCCTTATAGCAGTATTTTGTTCAAGGCTCTCCTGTATTTAATTTCTACTAACACCTTTTCCCATCAACCTCTTATTAATGAATGATCCTTTAAAAAAAATGGGTTTGAGACTTTTCCTCCACCACTTGGAATTTCCAATGGAGTGTATGTTTGTATGTGGATTTTTTACGGTCGTGATAAAGTACAAATTTAAGTAATAAAATAGTTATTTGGCCTCCAAGTTGAGCTTTGAGTCAAAATTAAAATTCTAGGGCTGAAAATTATAATTTGCACCATTTGGTTCCAGATGGTTCAAATTCAGCTGATCTTTTTCTTGATAACGTTAAAGGACAAAGTTTTTATTAATAATTCAATGAAATAAAAAACAGCTTGTGTGAAGCTTTCTGTTATATTTGGCAAAACAATTACTATGATTGGCTGTTTAAAATATGACATTTGAAAAACACTTGGCAATTTACAGTAAATGCGTATTTGCCTAATTTGCTTAATGTGCCTGAACTACTTTATGGCCAAAGTAATATTGAACAAAAGGAGATAATCACACACATAGCAGTAGCACAAATATTATTTTTAAAAGGTCTCATACAGCATAATCTGGATAATAGTTATTTTCTTCAGAATATCACCAGAATTCGAATGAGATTGTTTCTTTCCTCAGACTGTCAAAATCAAATTTGACAGAGAGTAATCTATCTACGTGCGTCCATCGTCTTAATTTTGTTCTCCTTCCCTTTACCCCCTCCGGTAAAGGACAGTTTTTACCAAATCACCAAATAAGGCCAATCTGTCTTTGCACAGTAATTTATACCATTTGATAGCCGCTGATCAGCTTAACCAGTCATAATGATTTGCTTAAAGTCCCTTTTCCCAGATTGTAGTGAGATAATTAATAAGTTAAAGGAGAAGGCCGCTCCAAAAGGCACGTTTATTTTGTCATCGCCAATAAAAAAGCCTATATTGAGTTAAGTTACTCACCGAAGTTTCAGCTTCTAAAGTGTATTCTATCCCAAGTAATAGACCCTTCTCCAAAATGGCGACGCAAAATTCAAATAAGTCAAAATTAAAAACGTATAACACAACTAGAAGGAACACCTTTACTTTAGTAACCCTGAAAAGTTTCAGCACCTTAGGTGTAATATCAGCTGAGAAAATGTTAGTTAAAAATTGAAAAATTTACAGACGTTTGTATGACTGGAGGTATAATGCATACCCCCAGTCATATAAACGTCTGTAAATTTCTCGATTTTCAACCTAGATTTTCTCAACTGATATGAAACCTGAAATGCTGAAACTCTGCAGGGTTACTAAAGTAAAAGTGTTCTTTCTAGTACTGGTATGCGTTTTCAATTTTAGCTAATTTTAACTTATTTGAATTTTCGGTTTCGGCCACCATTTTGGAGAAGGGTCTATTTGTCTCCAAAGAAGCCTAAAATTTGGCATCGGCTGCCGCCATTTTGAAACAAATGCTCAGCGGCCAGGTTAGGCTAGGCCGCTAAGCGTGACGTCCTCGTTACCAAGAGATCGTGTCTTGCAAGCGTATTGGTGGTTTGCATCGAAAATAAAAATCGTCACCATTCAATAAATGAAGTCAAGAATCAGGTATATGATAGATGATTGATGGACAAAGAACCTCGCAAAGATTTAGGCCTGTGCGATTTTTCATTTCCGCGTTATTCGGAAAAGAGTTTCATCTAAATTAATAGAGTTTTGTATGGAAACGCCATGTTGGTGCCCTTCCGAGGGACAGTAAAGCAACAGAAACAGGCCGTAAAGCAACAGAAACGTCTGTCATCGAGTTTTGGCATTGAAACGAAAAATTATTACTCTACAGCTCTGACACATTGAAAGTAATACTTCTTCTAGTGCAAGAACTGTTCAGTTAGCAAAAACGTAGGCGTTAACTGCTCTTTTGACCTACACTAGATCCTTCTCGAGCCGCCATTTAATGTCACGCAACGCGTAAACTTAGAAATTCAAATGTCTTCTATAACAAAACGAGGAACCTTGTCGAGCTTAAACGTCGTAAAACGTCAAGTTATGATAGGATCTTATATCAGATGGCACTAAAACTTTAGTAGGATTACCAATTTATAATTTAGGAAAATGATGACGTCACATGAAAACGAAGAATTGCCGGTTTTCGCATGACGTCACTAAAATTCAAACTTCAAAACTAATGATCCTCGTGAGATTTTACTTTCATGATGTATAAGAGCAGCTAAAACCTGATCTTCATGCAAATTTTCACTCCAAATGGGTTCTTGGTTTAGTGAGAGACTACGCTTGAATTTCTAAGCTTTTGCGTGACGCTGCGTTTACATGAGAGAGAGCCGAGAGGGCTGTGACGTTGGTTTATAAAGTTACCTATTTCGGGGAATTCGGCAATCTGAACAGTTCTTGTATTAGAATAAAGTATTATTGCTACGTTTTTGAGTTCTTCGAGAGATAAATTCACGCCTTTGTAGCAAAACTCAGTGACAGATGTTTCTGCTGGCTTCCGGCCGCCGTGAAGGTGCCCATCTAGGTGGGCACCAGCATGGCTTCTCCATACAAATCTTTATAAATTTGAGGAAAACGTTTTTCCGTATATCTTTCATAAGAAAAATTGCTGTGACCTGAATCTTGGCGAGAGACTTTGCATATCTACGTTCTTTCTTTTCCCAGATTCTGGACTGAATCTATTGAACGGTTTTGATTTTTTATTTTGATCTATTTTGAATGGCGTGGCACTGAAAACCAGCAATTTGTTTACTCGAGGAAATGGCTGATCTTCAATCTTACCGTTTTGAGCCAGAATGTGTTTCTAATCCAGAGGATAGCGAAAGCGAAAACGACGAAGTAAACGATCGGTTAGAAGGCACGTTTTGGTGTTCTTGTGAGCGATGTCAAATCATGCCAACGGAAAGAGAAGGTGTTTTTTTTCCGAGAACAGCCAGAGGAAGAAAACAAAATTCAAGGTAAAATTTTAAGAGAACTCAAAGGTGAGAAGCAACAGAGACGATGTGGGCAATCTTGTGACGTGGATTTACACAGCTCAAGCGGCTTTACTCACATTTCATCATCGTAATGAGTTCGGAAAGTGCCGGAAAAAGACCGAATGTCTTCCGAAGGCCCCTATCACGAAAGCGATGCCAGCGTGCTTGGTAACATCTGCAGCTGAACTGGGTACAATATGAGGAATTATAATCCATTAAATATTTTTGCTCGCTCGCGATTGGTCTAAAACCCTCACGTGACCGAATATACCCCAGCTAAAACTGTGGAATATCCGAGATTAGTATAAATTTACCGTAGTCTATTGTGAATCCGTGAATTTGATTGACTATGTTACCGTTTTCTATCACCACCACCAACAACAACAACTTTATTAAACCAAATATAATAGTCAGTGGATGGCCTACCCCGCAAATAGCTAGAAAAAGCTAATCGAGGCGGGGTGAGCCAAATACAAGAACTCACCTATTGAAATACAAATTTACACAACAGCAATTAGTTTAACAAATTAAATGTACAAATTACAAAAGGACTGATTATTGACAAATATCTATTAACTAATAATTAAAGACCAGCAAATCTACTCGCAACTATATTTTGCATACTAATTAGGAAACACAGTTTCCAAGGAACTTGGCTATTTACAAAAAATATATATATTAGTCAATTTCTCCAACTTTCCTTATTATCACAGGGATCTGAATATAGTCATCTTCGTTTTGCAAAATATCTAATAGCGACGTTCGAGTAACGTTTGAACCTGATGTAACGTAATAAAACAGTTCTTTTCTACGCGTTACTTGACATTTTTTTATTTTCAAGCAATGAGACTACGGTAAATTTATACTAAAACAATTAGACAGCTCGCCCTCGTTTTCTACGAGCGATAGTCAACTCGGCTGCGCCTCGTTGACTATCTGCTCGTAGAAAACTCGGGATCGTAATCTAATTGTTAATTATTAAATTCTCAACCTCGGATAACGCAATTCTCGCTTTCTGATTGGTTCACTGTATCTCGGTTACCCGCCATTATAGCTACGTTTGACCTTCTATGGAAATTAATGCGGCAAATGTCGCTTGGCATAATTTTTTTTTTTTGGGGGGGGGGGGCAAGTTTCGTCGAAAATGAGAATAAAAAATTCGGTCAGCTGTCTACAGAAGAAATAAAACAACAAAAAAGCCATAAAGTTTGCAATGAGAATACTTAATGGTACTTATCCGTTAAGTTTCCCTAAAAGATGTAAAATTTCAAATACGAACATCGAGATTTTACGATCCATGAAGATAACGTAACAATAATTTTTATCTTAATGTTACTGAATGGCTTAATTGCTAGTTCTGGTGGCACCAAATTTTCGAAACGATAGAAGAAATGTCAAAAGAAGAACTAAGTGTTTTCCTGAAGAGTTTTCGCACGTCTGCGAGGAAGAAAGATGGCACACTGTCAGTTTACAAAAGTTGATCAATGAAATCCATCTGAGAGCCACCACTGATCGTTTCCTTCGCTCGCTGCCGCTCCACAGACCGTTTTCCGTTTTCTCTGACCACGCTTTTTCTTAGGCAAATAAGGAATTAGAGCATTTGCTGGGGCTAATTACTCCAGAAAAACGGGAAACATTGGCGACGTACTAGAGTCCATAGGAAACGGTAAGAAACCAATTTCCATTGAACAGATGAAGAAACTGCATGTTTGACGGCGGTGAGCTCGGACGGGCAGAGAGCAAAAATCCCGCACAACCACAGAGTACGACCTAGTTTTATCTCGGTCTCTTTTTTGGCCAACGAAGACGAGAGAATCAACGAAAACTAACGCCAACAATTCTGTCCTTGCGAAAAATCCATCAAGGAGTTGAGTAGTATTAATTTTGAGCTGAAACGAAGTCGGTTCGAATACTTAAGCCACGAAAAACCATCAGGGTCTCGGAGATTCTGAAGATGAATCCGAGGCTAAGATATTTTCTGTCCCTGATTCTGAAACTGGCCAGCAATCAGCTCCACACATCCAGCTCGAACTGATGCCAAAGCAGCCACAAGTGCACAGTTATAACTATTTTTGATGACTCAAACTTAATGAATGCATGTGTATATCGCGTATCGGTAAACTCAAAACTCCAGTGGCACAATGGGTGTGGTCGAAAGAAGGCCGTGCCTTACGAAATATTGGAAAATATATCCCTATAGTGTGCAATCAGCCTTGCTTTTTTCGTCTGTTATTGATACCTCAGTCGGGTCCTGGCTTTCGCTTCGGGGCTACTCCACTGGTGCCTCGCCCTTTGCATTCCAGCCAAAACCCCGACTCCGTTCGCTGCGTAGCGGAACAGGGACGTCTGAAAGTCTGAAAGAACATTCTCGTCCCCAGAGCCCACGATCCTTCTGACCTGCCACAGGTCAGAAACGTGGGCTCTGGGGATGAGAATGCTGAAAGAACTGTGTGTGAGGGATCAGAATTATCACATCAATATTTATATATCGGGAAAGATGGGCTTCCCCTTTATCGTTTTATCGTTTCATCGTTATGAAGGTTTACGAATTGAAGCTTTTCGTATGGTTAATCACCGCCTTGTACGAAGTCTTTGGAGACACAGGTAAAGTTTGATAATTTTTGGTTGTGAAGAGGCTCAACATGCTGGGTTGACATTTTCTGGTATATTTTTTTACTAAATCGTGCTGGCAGTTTGTTATTAAAATCTCTTAATGCGATGCGCAATCGATTGTTAAATGCGGTTTTTTGTTTCTCTGAATCTCTTAAAATCGGGCTTTGTGTCTTTGTGAATATGAACTCGTCCTGAAAAGTTCACATCGTGTCTGATTTCAAAGCTTGTAGCTAGTACGTAGTAAGTAGTAGTAATTTATTTATCCACATTTCACCAATAAGTAGGACTCGTTTTAACTTTTTTTTGTGGTGAATGAAAAAGTATAAAGTGTGATTTTTCAATATTTAAAGAAAGTTTGTTGGCACAAAGCCAAGTATGGATATTAATTGGTTCAGAATTAATGTTTTCTTGAAGTTGCTGAAGACGTGTATGTTCATAATAGAAATTTGCATCATCTGCAAATAAGTGAAATTCAAACAGTTTTGAAGAATTATGAAAATCATTGATATACTGTATACGTAATAGAAACAATAAAGGGCCGAGAACGGATCCCTGTGGGATTCCACATGAGGTGCTAAACTTTGCTGATGATACACCATTTACTATGACAATTTGGTGTCTGTTATCTAGATATGATCTGAACCATTCATTTGCAATTCCCCTAACACCATAGTGTTCTAGTTTCATTAGCAATATTTTATGATTCACTGTATCAAAGGCCTCACTAAAATCAAGAAAAACTCCACATGAATATTCTCAGCCGCTTCAATTGAATTTTGGATTTTATCCACTATAGATAATATAGCATGGTCAGTGTTGTGTTTGGATCTAAAGCCAAATTGCTTGTCAAATGAAATTTCATGGTTTTCCAAAAAAATTAATTACCGGTAATTAATCTATTATACATAAGCTTTTCTAGCAATTTGTGAAAGACTGAAAGTAATGAGATGGGACGGTAATTAGACAAGCAAGTTGGAAGCCTTTCTTGAAAACTGGAATAATATTAGTTAATTTTATATCAGTAGGCACAATACCAGATGAAAAAGAAGTATTAAAAATTAGTTCAAGTGGTTTTGATAGGACTGTCTTCAAAAGTTTGAGGATGTCTACTGATATAATGATAGGACCTGTTGATTTACCTAATTTTAGTTTAGAAATTTCTTTTTATACAAATTGTTCTTGATATATATGGATTTTCTTAGCCCCGTAGTAATCAAAGGTTATGAAAGGAACCTGCGTTCTTTCTTAGAAAGTTGCTTAACAGGAATATACTTATTAATTATTAATTATTATTATAGAAGGTGCTAAACATATTTGAAACATCTTGATCCAAAAATATACTCTGCCAATCAATCAATCAATTGAAATTCACTTAATGGTTGTGGATTGAAATGCGAATAATCTCCCCCACATAACCCAACATTGTTTGATAAAGATGGAAATTTGTCAAAAAGAAGAAAATTAGGTAAATGGTCAGAGATGTCATAGATTACATGTATTACCGCTGATTGTAAAATGCTCCAGTAAATTGAAGAATATAATAATTATCAATAAGTGTAGCTGAGTGATCTGTGATTCTGAGGTTGGAAGCAAAATAAACTCATAGTATTTAAAAAATCACTAGTTGCATGTAGCTGATGCTTTTCAATTTTCAAAAGATCAACTTTAAAATTGGCTAAAACTGCACAATATTTACTTCCTTGATCAATGCACTCTGTGGTAGAATTTAAATATTCCAAAAAACTATCTAAATTATCATTAGGGTGTCTATAAATGACACCACAAATAATATTGTGGCCATGACTATTTTGTATCTCAATCCAAAGAGCTTCATAATCATCAGTTGTACATGAAAGCTCAGATGAGACAGTAAGAAATAAAATACGTTGATGGTAGATTGTAAACAGCTGAAACGCAAACCTCAGATGCGGGCGTTATAATTAGCATTTTGTTTGACATGTTGAATTGCTTTAAAGACTTTAACTTGAAATAAACTGTTAAAACGGCGAAAAAAGATGATCAAACCAATTTGAATAAGAAAGGCGTATTTCAGCATTGAAATGTTTTCTTTTTTGTTCGCAACAACCTACGTTCAAATGTAACATTTTGTTTGGTTTGGTTTGTACAGAAAATATAAGAAAGAGACTAAGGACTTCCAAAAACGATTTAATACAAGCTTGCATGCTGTTTTGAACTCTTCCAATTCCTGCCGGTTGCAAATTGAAATTATAGCTTCTCACACACGCACATAGAATTGCGGCATGCAGTTGCCTAACGTCAATGAACACCGAGACCTCCATATTAAAAATATAACATTTTCCTGCCATAAATATGCGGTCAGTGAAAAGTAATGAAACAAAGCATGCAACATTAAGGGTCTTCTTTGTACATACGGTTTTTCCTCTTTCCTTTTCCTTTATGCTGAAGAAATCCAGGCAAAGTGATCGAGATATAAGCAATAAGAGAAGCAGCATAGTTGACAGTTTGTACTCCAGAAATTTTCAATTCAAAATTTTTGGCCCAAGATGGCTGAACATTTTTGGCGACCAAGAAAATTGTGCTGGCGACCATACCTATAAACTTACATGTAGGAGGTAACTGGCCTCAAGGTTTTTTTTCTAAAGTTGAGCTCTGTGTAACCAGTTCTTCAAAAGTTCTGTGGAAATTTGGATGCATGTAGTTTGCAATTGGAAGAGGGATTGTATAGTCTAGAGCTTGAGTAGAAATCATGGTACATGTACACGATACCATGTCCAAGTCACCGAGGTGTGAAAAAACCAATGCACAAATTATTCAGCAAGAAGCAAATGGCAGCTGCACAGGTGAAAAACCACAAAACCATTATTTTGCTGCAGAGCAAGTGAGCAGCAACATACATGTAATCAGGATTTAAGAAGAATATATAACAAGGCTATGTAAAAGATAGTAATGCTGTGCCGCAACATTCTGTTGATAGTGACATATTTTATAGGCAGTGACTCATCTATAGCAGCACATTGCAAAACTTGTGCACTAGTGCATTAGCTAACATTTATTTCTCAAAGTAGTTTCAAATCGTGAGGAATCTGTCCTTGGATACAGCTTCATGTATTATGGACACATCGATGGTGAGGTGTAACAATTTGTTAGGGACTGTGACAAAAAAAGCACCTAGTGATCTACATATATGTCTGGACATAAAACGGTACACATCACTGAAGCTCCCTTTTACCAGATCATGAAAATAAAAAGATGTGGAAATTGTAGGAGCAGAAATCTAACTGATAAATTCTGTACTGGTACACATTAAATGCCTCTAGACTGTTGACAGAGCGTGTCGAGGACGCATCCATCGCAATGTGTGAAAATGCTTAAGCTTTAGCCTATTAGTAAGTTCATGTTTAGATGTAAAGAAATAATTGCAACATACCTGAAGTTAGCGTGTTCTACAGTTTGCATTTGTTTATATTATTCTACAAGCTTCAGTAACGATGATTTCTCTTTATTTAAGAATTGCACCAAGGACTGGCAAGACTGTGGCTAAGAAATGACATACAAGGCTAAGACATCACAATTACAAACTTTCACATACTGCATTAAGAACAAATGCAAGAGTTATGAAAGTCAAGCACGATCTCCCTCACATCTTTTTACAGGCAAATCAGAGCAAAACATAACCACCATTAAACCTTTCTCACTGGAATCCACACGAGAAGATGGCGTGACATCTTCGCGTAGTCCGTGACGCCGCAGTGCACTCTGGTAAAATGTGGCGCAGTGCACTAGCTCTGGTTAAATGCAATGCATTCTGGTAAAAAGTGATGAATTTGAGAATTCGTACTCGCTTTTATGTGCATATAATATTCGCAAAAAGGGGTATGAATTCTTGAATTCATTTTTTTACCAGAATGCATTGCATTTAACCAGAATGCACTGCACCACTTTTTACCAGAATGCACTGTCACAGACTACACAAAGATGTTATGCCATCTTCTCATGTGGAATCCAGTGAGAAAGGTTTAATGATGGTTATGTTTTGCTCTGATTTGCATGTAAAAGATGTGAAGGAGATCGTTCTTGACTTTCATAACAGTACTCTTACGTTTGTTCTTTAAGCAGTATGTGAAAGTTTGTAAATTTGGATGATTAGTTGCGACGTTTTGAAGTTAGTATGTCATTTCTTATAGCAGCTGTCTAGCCAGTCCTAGTCGTTACAGTAGCTTCTAGAATAATTTAAACAGACGGAAACCATAGAACACACTAATTTCACATATGTTGCGATCTATTCCTTTACATCTAAACATGAAGATAGGCTAAAGCTTGAGCATTTTCACACATTGCGACAGACATGTCCTTGATACAGTCTGTCAACAGTCTAGAGACATTTAATGCGTGCCAGTACAGAATTTATTACCGATAGTTAGATTTCTGCTCTTACATTCTCCACATCTTTCAATTTTCACGATCTGATAAAAGGGAGCTTCAGTGATGTGTACTGTTTTCTGTCCAGACACATGTAGATTATACTATGTGCCTTTTTGTCACAATCCCTAATTATTTGTTGCACTTTGCCATCAATGTGTCATATAATACATGAAGTTGATGTATCGAAGGACAGATCCCGTATGATTTTTCTCTACTTTGAGAAATAAAAGTTAATGCACGTCATGCAAAGCGCTGGTTGGATGAATCACTGCATATAAAATATGTCTCTTATAGCAACAGAATGTTCCGCAGCATCACTATCTTGTACTCTAGTTAAAAATTAGCTGCGTAGGTGTAAAGTGACAAACTACCAAAGCAAATATTAAAAATTATCGAAGTAGTTGTGTAAATATATGCATGAGTGAAAACACATCAAAGGCTGTCAAATTCGCTGAGGTACAGAATTTGGCAAGAAGAACATGGCAGCTCCAGAAGTAAACAAAAAAGCTATGAGAAAAATCACTTCAACGACTTTCAAATTCAATGCCTTTACAGAAATAGAAAATAAGTGAATTTTTCTTTTTTGAAAACAATTTTTTATTTTATTTTTATTATTAATTGTTATTTATTCAAAGTTACATACAATTTTTTCATAAACAGACATAATTCACACAAACAGACAGTCATGGTACATCATAATATTTACACACCTACCCCACAGTTTCTCTTAACACTCTTCTGTTTCTAAATAATTATAATACTATATAGCTAGTACAGGGCAGCAGCAACATGAGATTCTGTATCAGCCTACATGACTACATGTAGTTGTTTTGTACTTGCCCTATTTCATATTTTGAGCTGTTAGTTTATGATTATTTGATTTTGCAAACTTTGTCTCGCATTGGTGAATCATTTTAATTTAAGGAAGAGATTTGTTCAGTTGACAAGAACATAAATTAATACTGTTTAGCAATTATTAAAGTACATGTATGATTAATGAATAACTTGTCTTCGCACCTTAGAATACTGGCAACATTACATCTTTGTCAGAAAGGTGTTTTATCTTTAGTTCTTGATTATCAGACCATTTTATAACCTCAGCCCAGAAATCCTTACTATAATGACAATAAACAAAAAAGTGTCCCAAGGATTTGTTCATTTCACCACAAAAGGAACACGCCGGAGATGGAATAATACCAATTTTGTTTAGAAAGGCATTTGTGACAAGACACCTGTTACAGTGTGCATATAAGTAATTTATAGTGAAATTCTCGTGATGTGCCCAAGGAAGTACGAAATGGCAAGCTGTAAATCTCTTTTCATTGTAAAACATCATTAACAAAATGGGTATTAAAGTTCAGTTGGGCAGTCGGTGGAGTGATGACTCAATTTTGAAGCTTGTTTTAATTACATGGTCTTTGAAATTACTGTTTCAATTAAAACATATTTTTTCCCATTAAAACTTACTGGTAATTTCATTTCATTATGCAAATTGAAAGGCCCGTCAGCTGTAGGAGCAACATGTTTAATGATTCAAGCCATTCGACTGGTAAGGCATCGATTACAGAAATAAGTCTAAAATTAATATGCATTATCTAACGGCTACATGTAGTTACTTTTGACAATAATTGAGTATCATGCATTATTGTCAGAGATTAAATCCCCCAATCTAAGAATTCCTTTTTCTGCAAGATTTCTAAAATACACAGATTTGCCTCTGATGCAAATAATTTATTGTTCCACACAATGGCTTTTGAAAGGTCTACATGTATTTTAATCTTGTATACTTGCGTGGTTTGCTGCGGAACATTTTGCAAAACTTTTAAATCATTCTTCATAAAATGCTGGAAGCTTTACAGGCAATTAAATTTTTTCTTCAAATCAAAATTGCAAGATAAGATAAATTTACCTTCTTCCAATTGCTTGGTTGATCTCTTGCCAATTTTTTGCAACAAAGGACTCTCTGAGTCTCTATTACAGAATCTAAATGTGGGGCTTTAAAGACTTGCCTGTCTGAACTGTGTAACTATTTATGACAAACTTGGCATTATCAACCTATTCAGTGATGTAACAGAGCATGTACATGTAACTTATTTATGGCAAACTTGACATTATCAACTATGTAATGACATATATCTACATAACATTGCAATGAAATAATCATCCTGCACTAACGCTCACCTTAGCTGGCATCAAAACTTGAAAAGGAAGATGACAGTGCAGACCGTCTTTGCTGTTGTCTTAGTTTGTTTCTAATTAAGGCTCTACCAATGTGCAGTGCATTCTGGTTCACTCAAAGTGAGGCTCTCACAGTGCAGAGCATTGTGGTTCACTGAAAATGAGGCTCTAATGCAGTGCAAAGCATTGCAGTGCGCTGAAAGTGGGGCTAAAAACCATGACAAAATCTCAATTTTTCCTACCTTTTAAATCCAGCTAGATAATGAATTGCTGACCATGGTAGAATGGCTCATACATGACAGCTAAGCAGTGAAAACTCTTAAATTATTTTATCCAATGATTCGGTTTTTAATAGTGTGTTAATTGTTTAGTTATGTGACTTGAGTTTCCATGGCAATAATGCTCTTGAAGGGTATGTTATTGAAATTGAATGTTTTTTGGGTGAGATTTTGGAAGACAGTTAAGTGCTATAATAATCGATTTTGTTCTTCCATTTCTAAAAAACTTGCAGTCCAAGGGTAGATGGTGACTTCAAACTGGTAAACCTCTTGAATGTTAAATCATTTGCCTTTGGTGTGACATGATTTCATGATTGGTGTGTGGTTATTCCTACAGTAGTCTTTGCTTGGCATTCCTAAAAGTTTTGATTACCATTCAACAAACACGTTTCAGGATAATTATATTGGAAGGCTCAAAGAGCACCCCCAACCCCCACCCCCAGGCTCATGGACCAAAAAAGTCCACGCTAAATAGGGCTAATGACGGAATGAGTTGTTTGTTTCCTCTGGTTTGGACCATGAGACCATCAGTTTAAGAGAGTATTTTTGGTTTTAAGTCTCTCCACAGATTAGTGTTTCTCCAAGAAACAAGTCTGTTTCTGAAGGCCACCCAGCAAACTTTAGCTGTGAAGCCGCAGGTGTTCCTGAGCCAACCTTGTCCTGGACATTTAATGATGGGGACCTACCATCAGGTGTCAATCAAATCAGTCTTGTTGAAGGAAGGTATCTACAAGTGTACAGCAGAAAACAAAGCTAATGCAGCAACTTCTTCTGTGTATCTTCATGTCTTTGGTAAGGACAGAAAGAGTAATAAATAAACTTTATTCCTGAGGTGGAACTCCCGTATGGAAGGGTCAGGGTGTGTCCTCATGGTTAGTGTGGTCATCTGCAGGTCATTAGTGGCCTGGGTTTGCACCGTTTGCTGGAGAGGTTGTGTTGTGTTCACAGGCAAGACACTCAACTCTCACAGTGCTTCTCTCTCCACCCATGAATGGCTACAAGTAAATTGAATGCTGGGGTAACCTACAAATACAAGATAAACTCTGGCCTGATTGGCCACCTGTGTCATGTGCTTCACCTTGCCTTTACCCATCTCAAACTAGGTTATTTCAAACGTCTTGCTAACTTGAGCTCAGATCATTTTCCATTGCATTTGCTATTTTATCTGTTTAATGTACGCATGTATGCTATCTTGAGCCGCCTCCTATATCAACTCTTTTTTATTAGTTTAAGACAGCTGTGCGATAGCTAGGCCCAACTCTGTATACACTCACAACATCCTTACCCACCTCCAGGGGCAAATTATTTGCAACACATGTATATCCATGTACCTAATTATGAATTGCTGATGGCTACATCAGCAATGTGCTGATTGAATTGGCAGATGTAAACCAGCTGGCATGTTGTTCTATCCTTATTTGACTGTTTAATGTTAACCTTTACCCATTGCTTGATTGCATTTCTCTTTAAAGGAAAACTCAGTGCTGAAGTTAGCCCAAAGCCATATCCAAAACTGTCAACTGGAGAAGAGGTGAGATTATTTTGTCGAGTCAATAAAGCTACCGTGGCAATCAAATGGAAGAAAACGATGATGACGTAATCCCACGAGCACAGATTGATACACGAGTAGATGACAAATTGAGCATTTTGGTAAGAGTTTGCGTCACAGAATTTTTAGGTGCAATTATATGGTAAACCTGCATGTCATAGTGCAGTTGCTAGGCAATGTCAAGTGACACACATATAAATATTTCTGCGCAGGGAGCAACAAACATTGAGTTAATTAAAATGCGAGCATCACAAAGGAAATATTATTTTCAGAATTCTGAAAAAATCCGCAAAGGGGTGATACTTCCCCTCAATTCTTGTTTGTCTAAGCGTCAATAGTCGGAAGTTACTACAATATCTTTCTTTATAGTGCTATGCATAAGGACTCAATTTTGAGCAGCGGAAGTGGTCCGTGGTTGTTTTTCTTCCAGTCGGAAGGCTTTTTGTCTCTGAAAGTTAGGCTTGGGACTTTTTTTCTGGAGGTCTGTACAGCGCCGCAAATGATCCCCAGACCGCAAATGATCCCCAAATTGAACCGCAAATGATCCCCGGTGTGGACCGCAAATGATCCCCGGTGTGGACCGCAATTGATCCCGCCGGAAAGTGTCAATGGCATGGAGTTTGGTTTCCCGGATTTTTTTTTTGTATTTTTAATTCTTGTATTTATCTATTTTATTCAACTAACTGATGAATTAGATAAACATAAAGAAAAGATATTCTGACAACGTAAATTATAACTTAAATATAATTCTCCTGACAAATTCATGTTATTTTCCCTTGACAATTCTTCAGAAGAATTACAAGAAAAAAAAACAAACTCCAAGACAGCAGTACCATTTCTCAACAAGGTCGATCTACGACAATAATAGCTTAATGCTACCATAACTAAGACATACAAATCTTGTGCAGATTTTATTTGAATGCAATTCCCATGTTAAATAATTTGATTTCTCGCTAAAGGCGCGAGAAACAAATACAAAAGCAAGTGTTAACACCAACAATAACAGCCGGTTCGCGACATGTTCATGACCTTTAAGTTCTGCAATGAGGTAGAAATTCTGCTTCCCAACAGTACAAGCCAGTTTGGTTTTCAGTTTGCATCTGCTATTTGCAGCCAGAATCTCCATACTGACAGTATATAAAACGTATACTGAATCTGATCAGGAGCACTGATTGATCAACCTCCATACTATGTTGAGCGATCTCACACTTACCTTCATTTTCCGTGGGAAAAATCGAAAAAAAAAGTTGTCAAGTATTTGTGAAGAATTTAAATTTCGTGGCTGGTATGACGCGGCGTAAAGCCGAAAAACCGCATATCATTACAAACTAGAAGTAGAATGGCAGCCGCAAGCTGTTTTCGTGTAAGATTGTCAGACTGAAGAAGTCTTGCTTCATGAGATACGGATAGGTTACACCACTATAACCATGAACGATATCCGTTAGAATTCCTTGCTACTGACTTTCAACATCGATGACAATAGTATTTTACTTCGCGTGATTAACCAAAACCGGAAACCACAAATGAAAAGTCTGTAGCACCCAAGGTATGACCAAAATTGTAGATTAGGAATTAAGACAGAGCTTGGTTGAGTAAATCGTGTTGCAGGATATTGAGTGAATGAACTGACGTTACTATAATTCATTCGCAATTTTTGCTTTAGTTAAATTGTTCTGAAATTTTATGGCTATATATAGGCATTCCGCAGAACGTTTGCTGTAATTATCCGAAGAATTCTTTATAATGGGAATTCAGTACATCCATATATGTGTTCTGTTTATGTTAAAAATTGAATCCTCGACCCGTGGAACAAACTCCATTCCATTCCTCGTTTTCCAGCGGGGATCACTTGCAGTCCAAATCGGGGATCATTTGCGGTTCGGAATCATTTCCGGTCCAGTTTAATTTGGGGATCATTTGCAGTCGAGGATCATTTGCGACGCTATACAGGTCTCGTTTTCTGAGCTTAAGGAATCTATTAAAAGATATTTCAATGATTTTTCAGAAAACGAAAATACTTGCACAAGCACAGGCTGTTTTCAATTACTGTAGTTTTGTTTTCTTTTTGTTAAACAGATGTTACCTTTCTTCCATTTACACAATACCTATTTTCCTCTAGCCAAATGTCAAGTACTGATGGCAAAACAAGAAAAGAAAAGAAAGGAAGGAAAGAAAAACTGCAGGTTAAGAGGTAAGTTTGATTAAAGTTCATCTCATATAGCTGTAAATAAGTATACACCCAAAGGTTATAGAATCTATATGATATGCATACATGTATGTATGAATCTATCCAACTATTCGTTCGTCCATCCGTCCGACTGTCTGTCGGTCTGTCGGCACTACTTCGGTTGCTGTTGTTTCGTAAATAGTTTATTCGTGATACGGGAGCAACAAGAGAAGAAAAAAGAACCTTAAAAAAATGATGTGAAAGAAAGATAAAATAGAAGGAGAAAGATAAGCTAAAAGATAAAAGTTGCAAATCGCTAAATCTCACTTTCAGATTTTAACATTATTCTTAAAATCATTACTCCGAAGTCGAAGCATTTTAGCGTAGCTTTGCCATAATCTCTGGCAAATTTCCGTAATCTTGCAAATTCGCAATCTTCACACACCGCCAGGCAACCGTGCCTCTCAAGAAACATTTGATAACTACATTGCCAGGTTACTTTTAAGAATTTAAGTATCACTACATTTATTGATATATCTTTTTCCGTCCAGGATGCTGGGCGTGTTTAAAGTGTCGGCAGGAACTGCGAGCATAAGAGAACGGAAAGAGAGACTGGCAGAGAAAAAGTCGCAAAAAGGAACAAAAAGAGAGGTAGGAATCATAAATACTTAGCATGATATATGTTTAATAATGATAATTTAAGGCTGAAAAGTAAAATAATCGAAAAGTGAGGTACCAGATGCATTTTTATGCTGTCAATCATGACCAATATTTTGCCGTTATTTTTAACATGCTCTATATTAACATATCTGAGATTAGTTTAAGACGAACAATAAATTAGAGTGAGTGTTCCACATTTGCGTGAACTTTTAAAGTCAACTGAATTTATTACAAGACGTAAGCAGCACTTCGTCCTCGCACCTTATTTCGGTCATTTTATTACACGAAAAACCGCACTTCGACCGCGCATTCAAATTTTACCAAATTTCTAAAAAGCAAAAATTTGCAGGAATTTTTAAAAATAATTTTTAGAATATGGTCACCAAAGGTAAAAATAAGAGCGATTTGTCAAATGGGTGGTTAACCGGCGTTTCTGGGCCCAACGGTCAGCCATTCTTAAGAATTTGCCAGAAATTGCTAGCAAATTAAGGAAGACTGTGTTTAATTTGCTTTCATCTATAAGTAATGAAAATCTGTATAGGAATTTATTTTCTAATTTCAACTTAATACTTATATGATTATACAACAGAACTCCATTGGCTCAACCTCTAATTAACATCTGCGTATAACATGTTGCTAGTTCAAGAATTTAGTGTGATTACGTTTACGTTTACGTTTACGTTTACGTTTACGTTTAATGCAGGATTTAACCGTGGATGAAAGGAACCAAGAAACAAGAGACTAAAAGAGAAAATGGCGCTGATTGAAACAAGAAGCCATCAGATCAGAGGTAGACATTAAAAAAATTCTATGTATTTTTATGGACTATGTCGACAATTGAGTCGCAAAATAAATAAACGTGGAGAGTAAGGCAACACTCGTCGTTTTTATTCGATTAGTTTTTGGATTTTAAATAAGGCTGCTTACTACAGAACAAGGCTAGAAACAGAGGCTTCGAAATATGCAAAATTAAAAATTGTAAAGCACATTGCGTGACGACTGTCACGCTTTCTTTGAACATTTAACTACGTCAGCAAGGAAAATTCAACTTGTTCTTCGGGTATATATAGACAAAAGTTCATCCATAGAGCTTGTGTCTTGGAATAAATATTCTGTATCAGTAGTAATTCAGCCAAAACAAACAAAATTGCAAAACGACTTCTATTCAAAGTTGATCACACCCATTTATTGAATGGCAATCTCTCATTTGGCAAACTATCAAATTTTCATTTAAACTGACAGCTACAACGTTCACCTGAATTTTTTTTTATTTTCCTTCCTTTAAGCAAATGAAATTCAGAATTAAACTTACACCTTTTTGCACGTTTACAAGGAAATCTCAATGTTCCTTGGTGTAACCAATATGTGAAAGAAGGAACAGGCTGTAATCCATCGAGTTGAGATTATCAGGCTTCTGTTAGATATATTGCAAAGCGCAATATCAGCGACTCTTGACATTCAAGTTTGTGAAATTATTACTCTGGGCTGGAATAAGCTTCAGAATTTTTTAAGTTTTTAGATAAAAATGCTTCCATGATAACATCGCCTTGAATATCAAGTAATTTACCCTGAAAGCCGGGAAAGCATGCAATCTGATATTATTACAGAAAACTTTTTACTGTGAAGAATTTATAACTGCATTTGCTAACTATTTTTCTTCTTGCATGTTTCAGGATACCTTAAAAGCCTAGAATGCAGCAGGATCAAGCAAACACCAAGAAAGAAACACAGATATAGAACATAAGAGGTAGAAACAAACTTGAGTGCATTTTTCCAAGATATCATTCGATAAGGTAAAAATCGAAGCCGAGTTTCTCAAGAGCAAGCACTCGCTCAGAGTTTGTAGTATTTCAAGTCAAAGCTAAGGATATCGTCCAGCTCAGTAAAACAAGTACTTTTGTGCTGTTTGACTTATCTTTCGAATTGGTCATTAAGTTGTAGACGGTGGTTTCGTCATTACCTTTGGTTTGAACAATTTTTATTTTCCCGCCAAAAGACTTAGAAAAAATACGGGCGCTCAAAGTACGCATGCGCCAATTTTTTTTTACAAAAAATTTTAATTATCTTTTCAATTGGAAGTAAGATTTACAATGTACAAGTTCAATATAGCTGTTTCGTGTTTTCAATCAAACTTTATTTGCAAATAAAGTGTATTATATTTGTTTTCGGTATATAATATTATTTTAAGAGTCAATAAAGTCAACATTTATTTGTTTGTAATTTCCTTTATTATCATCAGCTAATGTCTTAATATTTACTTGAATTCCACAATGAGTAACAAGTGCTTCAAGTTTCAACTAACTTTATTCACTTCAAATGTTAATTAGTTAACGTAAAACCAATTAACTAATTATAAAGGTGTGACGAAAAAATGTTCCCTTTTATATACTAAGACTTTTGGCGGGAAAATTGGAAAAAATTTGCACAGCGTTTCCCCTGGCAACATTAAGGGCAAAAAATTCAAAATGGCCTCCCTTGAATTTCCCCGCCAAAAACACGTAAGCAAAGTCTCGTGCAAAAAATATTTGAAAATAAAACAGCCAATTGGTCCTATATTCTAAGAATACCGATAGGATATTTTGGTTTAAAGTTCTTTTCCAAATCAAAGTGTGAACCCAATTTTTCTCGTCGAAAAATTGATATTTAAACTTTTTTGCACAGACAGTGTTTACATGTCAACTATATAGCAAAGCAACATGGCAGGTGTTGACCTGTTCTACCAAAAAACGAATGAAGCTTCACGGCGTTACACCCACCTCCACTTCATTTGTTTAATTAAGCTACATTTCCAATGAACCTTCGATGTTTAAAATTCCTATAACCTGCCATGTTGCCTCGGATAAGAGACTTTTTCATCCGACAATTATTTGTAGCACAGGACAAAATTGAAAAAACGAGACACTTTAAAATATGGTCTCGGCAAGGTCAAAGTAACAAAGTTTGGAGCAAACTCGATTAAGACGATTTAGTTGGTTTGGCGAAAGTTTTTTTATTCATGTTATGACATGTTAGCGTAAAGATTTGACGACAAAAAGTAGATAAATTTGTAACTTTCAATTTAAGCTTGTTGAAGCTGTGTTTTTGCGTGTTGTCAACAGTTTTACCGGCTTTGAACAAAATCATCATTGCAAGAATTTTTTTCTTTTGTTTGTCTATTAGACTGGTTATCCAAAAATACCCAAGAGGTTTTTGAAAGCTAGAAGTTCTCTCTGAGATGTTAAAGAAATTATACCAAGAATTAAAAAATTGCCGACAGAGCATTACAGTGCTTTAGCGCACTTGTGCATCAGAGTGGCCTGCCACTGTTGTTTGGTTCCATATTCTTCGTTAAATCTTGTGATTTAATGTTTCTTAACATTAAACGGGAAAACGAAGAAAAACTAGTCCAAAATGTAAATTGTTTAACCTAGAAAAACACGAGGTTTCGAAAAACTCTGGAGCTATTTGCTCTGAAATTTCTCTCTACCAGATTTTAGTTTTATTCTTAATATATTTCAAAATTCAATCCGGATTTACCTGATGCAATTTGTATTGTTTTGTCCTGTGCTTCTTCGAATGCCGGCAGAAAAAGATCTTAATCCAATATTGATATAAATATTGAACAAAACCCAATGTCTGGTCAAAGGAATACAAGAGCCATTCTGAGTTAGCTCCTCCCCGTCACACGAACCTTTGCTAACAAGTAGCCGTTTTCACGGTTAAAATTCATCATTTGCATTACAATGTAAACCTACGTGGATGGGAGGCAATTTCGGGCTAAAACTACAAAATAGCCCGAAATTGTCTCGCACACATACTACATTTCATTGTCATGCAAATGAGAGAGTTAAACGTAAAAGGGCCATTGACATGCCAAAATTAACTAAATTAAGCTTATACAGACCACAGTGAACATAAAAACAAATATAAAACAACTCGCTGTGAAATGGTTTTCCCTCATTTTCCTCTATCTTGTGCAACTTTGTTAAAAACAGACTTTTTGCCACTGTTGTTTAGATCGTGATAAACAGTTAAAATTGAGGCCATGTTTTGGCAGATAAACAATAAAAGTAACTTGTTGAATAAGTAATAAAGAATATTAGAAAACAGTCCTAAGAATGCACGCGCGCTGATTGGTTCATAATCGTGTTTGTATAACTCGATTGAGACAGAACTAGCGCGCGCTGTTGACGTAGTCATGGCGCGAGCAAAGAGAATTTACATTTTGATAATCAAAGTTAACAAGTTGTTTTCCTTTTTCTCGTCGCGGTGTTTTCTAAAAGAAATAGAAAACATGTAGTACGTGTTTGTATCGAGTTATATAAACACTCGTGAAAGTTTGAGAGAACTCGAAAAAGCTGTGGAAACACTCGCCTGCGGCTCCTGTTCCCACAGCATTTCTCGTTCTCCCAAACTTCCACTTGTGTTTATATAACTCGATACAAACACGGTACATGTTTTCTATTACTTAATCAAAACTTTCAGACGACTGTCAATAAGTTGCTTGTCTTGACTTGTTCTGGAACAGAAGTGAAAAACAATTTAATTTTGTTTCAGTAAGGCAACCTGGGCCAAAAATTTCTTGTAGAACAAAAACATCAATGTCCACAAAACGTTTGATTTTAGAAAAACAGCAAGTTCTTAATTTTGTTTGTTTGGACCAGGTGATGTTAACTTGTCAACAAAAGATGCTTGAAGACAATTGGAGCAAAAAAATTATCTTTTAGTCGCTCAATAGCGCTTAAGAAAACCGAGAAAAATGTAGATTGCTGTATATTCTAAACAAGAATTTAAACAGTAGTGCAATTTCTTTCCTTCAAATATTTTTCATTAGATTAAAAGGTAACAACAAATAATAAAAGATAGAGTATTGAGCGTAAATAGCCATTAATAAAGATCCCAAACACCAGACAAATTTTTTCATGACTGTTAATGAAAAAAAATTTTTCGAACAAATCTTATCCTACGTTCTTTTGCAATTTTTCTTAGTAGATGTAACACTTGAGCAAAATCTGTCGATAATAAACAATTTCGATAATATAAACAACTGATTTTTTCGTAATACAGAACGCTGTTTCACTCGAGTTTGATAACAGAAGTTACATTTAAAAACACTAAAATGATCGTATGCAAAAATAATTTTGCGTATGTCCGTGGGAGGCAAGTGCAGCGTTAAAAACTGTCGCTGGATTTAATCATTACAAATTTTGCTTTTTTTATTTGATTTGTGGTCTGTATAATTGCTAATCTTAAATTAAAACTACATCGTAACATCCTGTGAACCAGACGTCAGGGTTTTGTATACTAACTATTAACCCAGAAGACAAGAGAAAATATAGACAAGCTTCGGTAATAATTTTCGTGCGCGGTAAACAATGCAAGCCAATTCTTAAAAAATAATCGTGTAGTGATTAGTTGAAAGCAATTTTATAATGATTTGCGGAAAGGAATTTGTTTCATTTTACATTGGAAAGGCCATATGCTCTCTTGTCAGTTGTAACTAATCGGTTGATGAAACAAGCTGATGGACATTTGCAAGGTGACACTTCATAAAAAAAATGTAATTTTGACATACCAGAAATCTAATTAGATTTTCAAGTACGGTTGCCCTTTGCTTGGCTGATAATCAATATATAATTTTATTTCTCCAAAGCTGTAGAAAAAACAAAAAAAAATTGTTCAATCGTATTCGAAGGCACAATTTGTGTTTAATTTTATTAAACAGGAAAACCCGTCTATGTAGTTTGATTCAAATTTCAAATTACAGTCGGCCTTAAATAAAAATCGATGATTTTGTTCCTCCAAAATTGTAGAAGCTAATTAATCAAAAATGATCCTGTTCATTTGTCTTCAAATAAAGTGATAATTTGTGTTTAGTTTTGTATGGCAACAATATAAACCATCCAAGGTTGGAACGAGCACAATTAGTCAATTTAGAAACGTTAAGATTTGTATTAGAACCGTCAGCAAATTGATTTTCCCGCTGAGTATTTTCAAAAACCTGATCCGTCTTGGAGTGCCACCTTTACAAATATCACTGGGCTGTGACATCAACCGAGGTTGTAAATAGTGGCTGAAGTGTAAAAAACTAAACTCAGCCGATTCTTCAACATCTTTGTACTTATCTCCACATAATGTCGTTTTTGGACTTGCAGCAAGACAACCAATAATAAAGACGAAGAGTTCACTCCATTAAAAATCTAAAATGCTAATCAGCCACCATTTTCAGCATTTAACTCAAATTAAACGACATTTTAGAATTCTTATCTTTGTAGTATCCCTTCCGATTCAGTGATTCCAGTTTTTCCTCAACGTCAGATTGTTTCCTCCAGTGTGCCTGAAAAAATGATTTGCAAATTAAATGATTAGCAAATTCAAAAACATTGTAAGACTTAATATAGAGAATAACTTAAAATACGGTCTCAAATGCATCGAGGCAAAACCAAGAGTAGCTGTCCCCGCCCGGGCCAAAGAAACCGAGAGCATTTAGGTTTAATTGCTGAAGTGCAAACAATCCCCGAAAAGATAAAAGTTCGTAAGTTATCTTGACATGAAAGCCCTTTCTGCATTCAGAAGTGAAAGGTTCACGCGTCCTGTCGGCTTTACTCCAGCTTACAACAGCTACAGCCTTCCTCGCCGAAAACTTGAATTGTAAAAAATCTCCGTGCGCTTTCTATACTTTGAATTCCAAATGTTAACTTTGCAACTTCTATCAAATATTGTAGATCGTTAGTTCAGAGTGTATAATACCGTGAACGAAACGAAACATCTTCATCATTTTCTAAGTTGACTAAACTCGAAGGGAACGGTAATCGCACGTGTTTGGCGCTTCTGCAACGTAATGCAACCTTTGTAGGCCAAATAAAAGCAATATTCTCCATAAGCAAAGCTTACCTTCAGTTGGGGAAGCTTAAAGACTTTTTCCAGCTCTTCGAGGTCTTCTTCTCCAAGCACTTTTTGCCTCAAGAGTTCCAACTCGCCTTCACAAGGACCACATGTCTTCACACATCAACGGACGGCATAGTTTGACGCAGATTCTACAATTTGTCATGAATATGGATTAGAAACTCAAACCAATCCCTGGCAAGTGCGCCAAATACTTGACACAATTTTTTTTTGCACGCTTTCTTTGACAACGAATCACGAAACGTGAGAAAAGAATGAGTCCACTGATTTTCTTTTGTTTTTTTTTTCTGTTTTTTTTTTTTGTTATTCTGTGATCTTCATATAGGTCTGATTAGATTCCTTTATAAAGCTGTTGTTGCGATAACGGTTAACTGACGTTTTATATTTTTCGGGTAAAATGTGACAAGTAAAACTAATGCATTTTTTCTGTAAACAAACGAGTCTATATATCTGAAAGCTTACACCTAGACTCAAGAAAATCTTCTCCCCTACTCAAACTTGATGTGATTTCTATCGATTTAATATGCAATTTAATATAACTAAACAAAATAAAAATAGAAATTTAAGCAAGATAGCCAATCGCGCACAGAATCAAGCGGAAAAAAATTTAGAAGTGAACTATCACAAAAAATATAATTGTTTTAGTATAAATAACCTAGTCGTTCAAAACTCAATAAAAATCGTCCTTCTCACAGATACTTTTTGAAAACTCAAAAAAGTGGCCGTTATCAGTTGCTATAACAAGCACACGCTGCTACGCTACTCACTATCTCTCAGATTAGTGGAATTCTACAAGTGTACTAATGTCTTACACCTGGCAAGTCGGTACAGATGGAGAAATCTCCTACAGAAGAAAGGCATGATTTCAAAAAAGAACTTTGTTCTGGAGTGTCTCCGGCTGAGTCAAATTGTACAGTCCACTTATCGATGATTTGTGTGGTGTGTGAGCTTTCCCTTACCGTCGAAGCTCTGAAATTTCTGCTTGATAAACTGTTATTATCTTCAGAAAACTCTGGGTCTTTGATGATATCAGTCTTGCGTGAGTTGAAGAACCGGAAACAGGTCGTTTTGCCCCAAGTCGTTTCGCCCCAACCCAGAGTGGTTTCGCCCCAACTCAGAGTCGTTTCGCCCAAACTCAGAGTCGTTTAGTTTAAAGTAATTTGCAAGGTATTAACAAATAAATAGGAATAAAATGTCACCTTTGTGACATGACTTTGCTGGTTACGTTTTAAATTGTCTATTTCCCTCTCCCCAATCTCTCTTTTTCGCCCACGCCATGTTGATAATGCGCCGCCGGTTGATCCATGGCCGATCGTATTTGTAAAACTTCACAAACCTTCCACGGCTTCTACCTCTAGAGTATCAAACGCCATTTTAACCTTTTTTACTAATCATCTGCGCAGTTGAAAAAGCCGTTAAGTCTTGTATGTATGTATGTATGTAAATCTTTATTTATTCACGGAAAATCATCAGTTAAGCTAAGTTAAAAACTAAGACTAATTACAACTGCTTTACATGATTGCCGTGTGGGAATCCGATATATCAGCTACCTTCTTGATATTTCGCTTAAAATGCTCAACGGATGCAGCATTTTTTAAGTTTTTGGGCAAGTTATTCCATAGCATGGCCCCGCTGTAAGAGAAGCTTCGTTTCAAATAATTGGTGCTTGGTTTGGACAGGGTCAGCCTTCCCTCAGAGTTTCTTAAGTTGTAAGCAGAGTGACGCTGAGAGAAAAGACTTTGTAGATATTCCGGAGCAAGGTCATTCATAGTTTTATACATCATTAAGGCTTTTTGTTTCTTTCGGCGAAGAGATAGCTTCTCCCAGTTGAGGGTGGAAAGAAGGTGGTTTGAGCTCGCATCAAAGGATGATTTAGTAATAACTCTGGCTGCGCGATTCTGTAATTTTTGGAGCTTATCACTCAAGTAAGCACTCAAACAGTCCCAGACGGGGCTGCAGTAATCAAAATAAGGCATAATTAAGGTGTTATAAATTAGAATTGCAGTTTCTTTGGATATAAACGGCCGCACGCGTTTTAGGGCGCCTATAGCTGAAGAGACTTTCTTGCAAATCTCTTCAACATGTTTACCCCAAGAGAGGTGAGCATCTATGGTAAGACCCAAGGATTTGGTATGAACGACTCTCTTGATAATTTGGTCATCAATTCTGATTTCTACATCGTCACATTGGGCAGATAGCCTTTGTCTTGATCCAATAATCATTAGCTCGGTTTTAGCAACATTTAGACTGAGCTTGTTAGCTTTCAGCCAACGGCTAAGGTTATTTAATTCAGGCGTTAGAGCTAGCTTAAGTTCTGTTAACGTTTTAGCAGATAACGTAAGGTTGGTGTCATCGGCAAACATTCTTGGTACGGCGCCCCGCAGGGAGTTGGGAAGATCATTAATGTAAATTAAAAATAGCAAAGGACCTAATATGCTACCCTGGGGCACGCCGCAACTAAGGGTACGAGCAGATGATAGTTTGCCACTGACATTACATCTTTGGGTTCGGCCACTTAAGTACGACGAGAACCATTTTATGGCCGCCTGATCGACACCCAAATATGACATTTTACG
Source organism: Catalaphyllia jardinei (assembly GCA_022496165.2). NCBI lineage: Eukaryota > Metazoa > Cnidaria > Anthozoa > Scleractinia > Caryophylliidae > Catalaphyllia > Catalaphyllia jardinei. Next base: position 64,361 of record JAEMPF020021773.1, read on the forward strand.
CAAGATGATCTCATGATCAATGGTATCGAATGCCTTAGTAAGGTCAATAAAGACAACGCCATTTAAAAGGCCATTGTCGATGTTTACTGACCAAGCATTTGTTGCCTCAAGCAAAGCCGTGAGCGTACTGTGTAGAGAACGGAACCCTGATTGGCAACCCAGTAGCAATTTATTATCATCTAGATAATGGAAAAGTTGATTATAAACAATTCTTTCGAAAACTTTCGAAATTATAGGGATTACAGATATTGGCCTGTAGTTGTTAGGGTCAGATTTAATGCCCTTTTTAAAAAGTGGAGTCACTTTGGCCGTTTTCCAATCGTTTGGATATATCCCAGTTAGAATAGACTTTGAGAATATTGAGGTAAGAGAGGGTGCGACGATATTAGCAGCCATTTTCAACAGTTTACTCGGAATCATATCAAGACCGGTGGCTTTCTTTTCATCAATTTTCGACAATAAGTTAGAAACAATATCAACACTCGGAATTTGCAGAGAAAACGAATGGTCAGTGGGCTCTAAATAAGACTCAGGATTAGCATCGACAACAGGAATATCTTGTGCTAATATTTGCGCAACATTAGTAAAGTGATCGTTAATAGTTTCCGCAATATCCATAGGGTTACTTGCTATTTTATTATCTACTTTGATCTCCGTAATATTCGTTGACTTACCACTGTTACGTGAAGTTAGCTCGTTGATAATATTCCATGTTTTGCGTAAATTACCTTTGCTGGCTTCCAAGTTGTCAGAAACATAGAGTTTTTTTGCAAGTTTAATAGCGTTATTTGCCTGATTTCTTGCGCACCTAAATTGATCCCATATAGCCGGGTTGTTGGAGGAGATTGCCTTCTTTTTAAGGAAATCCCGTTTTCGGATTTTGTTCAGTAACTCTCTAGTAATCCATGGAGATCGTTTTTTTCGAATTCTTTTGGATTTAAGTGGCGCGTGTTTGTCGACGCAACCAAGAAACATTTCTTTCCATATACGCCACATTTCATTGGGATCAGAATACAAATCAACATTGGCCCAAGGTAGTTGGTTGAGGTCACTTAAAAATTTTCCTCTGTTAAAGTGTTTAAATTGCCGTGTTTCAATCACGCGAGGGCCAGCACGGCAGTATTGAGTCTTACGTGACAAAAAAAACAAGAGAATGGTCACTTATGCCAAGGTGAATGACACCGGAATTTGTAACCTTCTCTGGGGAGTTCGTTATGCATAAATCAATTAATGTTTTTGAGTCCGGGGTGACACGTGTTGGTTCAGTGATTAACTGACTAAGACCATATATATCGAAAATGTTTATCAGATGAGAAGAATTAACTGCAATTGCTTCAGGCAACAAATTGCAGTTGATATCACCAAGTAAATATAATTCCTTATTTTCCGCGTCAATTTTTGCAATAACATTCTCAAATTCGCTAAATAAATTGAGTGGAGAACTTGGGGGTCGATACCAAGTACCGACCAGAAATGGTGTACTTCGTGGGTTACTGATTTCAACGAAAAGACACTCCAAAAGATCATTATTTAAATCATTGCGTATTCGATAGTTCAGATTAGTGCGAACGTATGTACATACTCCACCACCATTCCTTCCGTTAATTTTACGATCTTTTCTGACTATTTCAAAGCCAGGTATGTATACTTCGTCATCACGTACTGTAGAGTCTAATTTTGATTCGTTGATCTGTAAAATATCAACTTTTGAAGTGGACATAAAAACTCTAAGTTCATCAATATGAGACAACAGACTATTAATGTTAAGGGACGCTATGGCTAAACCTCGACCAAAGATTGTGGGGCAGATGGACTTACCGCAGTCGGTATCCTTATGGACATCAGCCGAGTCGGATTCCCAGACGGCAATATCCTAATCTACACGTAAATGGTTAATGAAATTTTGAGCTAGGCGCGTGGTGCCATTCTTGTTTAAATGAATACCACTTCGATTTAAGTGGCTAGTTCTTGAAATGTTAGAGTGGTCAACAAAACCCCAGTTCTTTTGCTGGCAGCATTCCTTAAGTACTTTGTTCACGTCAGGTACCTTACGTGCAAGGACTTCGTCATCAGATCTATTGATGAGACCGGATATAGATATCACAGTTGAAGATTCAGAGCTGATAGCTTCGGCTAGGTCAATCAGTTCTACTGCACATTCACGAGGAGTATTGGAGGATCGTAAACTATTGGTTCCCACATGGATAATTATCTCGTCTGGGTTTCTGCGTAGTAGTGGCTTGATATGATCCTTCATGTCTTGCGTTGTGCATCCCGGAAAGGTGGCAATCTTAACTTGTGAATTCTTCGACATTTTATGGCTTTGTAGATATTTGAGAGTAGAATCACCCGCTATAATGACTTTCTTCTGACGGTTGGGCTGTGAATGATCAAATTGATCTGACGAATTGATTAAGTTAGTGTTTCGCGTTCTGATCTCTGAGGACGGCGGAGATGTTCTGTGTCCTGTGACAGCGCTATTCCCATTTTGGTTGCTTACATTTCTTTCGATTTGATGTTCAATTTGAGCTTGAAGAGGCTCAAATCCGTTACGGGTTTGAATTGTATTAGCGGGCATTGTTTTCTGGCTATGTTTTGCATTTGTACTTCTCGGGTGCGGCTTTGCCACGGACCAACGATCATTTGATTGTAGTTGATTGTTTTCAACTTCACTCTTTTCTCGCGTAATGATGGTTAGTGCTAACTTTAGAGAATCATTTTCTTGCTCTAATGACAGAACTCGGCTTTCAAGGAACAAACATTTTTCTTCCAACTCATTAACTGCATTGTCTTTTTTGGATATGGTGGATAATAACTTTTCACACTTCTTCTTGTAGTCGAGGAGCTCGACACCTAAAGCATTTCCATCTTGTTTTTGAATATTTTCCATCGACAGAAGCTTTGTATTTTCTTGAACCTGTTTTTGAAGGATCAATAAATCGAGTTTCAATCCCTCAATATCGGCAATGATTTCTGAATTTGGTCGCTTTTCAGAACCATTTAGCAGACTCTCGCCATCAGTCGGCGTTTGAAAATTACTCTCGCCGCTGTCGGTCTCCTGCAATAGTGTAGGTGGTTGAAATGATTGTTCAGTGGAGCTCAGAGAATTGGCATCTTGCGTTTCAGTTATATTTCTCGGTTTCTTGTGAATTAATTCCATCAGCTTATCCTTTAAAGCTGGACCATCGCGACCTTGAAAATTCAGAGTTTGTTGTTTCTTGCTGTACCAATTGATGATAACATTGCCGTTTGAACATTTAAATTGCTTTGTATTCCCGCCAGGCGTTAGCCACTTTCCTTGCAATTTTAAAACATTTTCCACGAATTTCTTTAGAGATTCCAAGTCATTCATCCATACCAACTTTCCAACATTAAGATGAAGACACTCTAACTCACAAGACTCTGGATTGAGCGAGGAGAACTCGGTTTCTAAAACATGAACAGCATCTGCATCAGAGCTAGAGATTGAACGTCCGTCCGCCATGATTGTTGTATGCGCATTCATGTTCTCCGATGATTGCACTTTCAGCGCATACACAAATCGCGTTTCGACGGCATCTTTTTCTGGCGTACAATTATTATTTTGAAAAGCTGTACTGCGCTGGAAGCTTCAGTAGTTTACACGTTTTCCGTTTAAAAAGTGTTTTCCACTTTACAATTTTACTCCACGTTGTAATTTTGAATCTCCTTATTATTCGGCAGTCGTACCATGTATAATAATGTATCTGTTTGATTACGCGCACGTGGATCAGAAGTAGTCTTGCTGCACTCGCGTGGCAACAAAGACTTGGTCAGCTTGAGTTCCGTTTAAATAGGTTCGGCTCGTTTCGGTCGGAAATTAGTTTCTTGACGCGACTGTAACGTAAATATAGGTTTGAATAGTAATAACATGAAAATAGGTAAATACTGTTCAATAAACTATGAAAAAAGTGAAAAGATTTGTTCTATATTAGCGGCGCTAGCTGTTTACATTTGGTAGGAAATGTCACTTATGTCCAGGATTGAACGCAAGTATTGTCTAATTAGTACCTCATATTTGACTGGGTTATTTGAAATTTTCATATTACTTCATATCTGACAGAATTGTGTGTGTCTTTTTACCAATGAGGACACTTTGTGATGCTTACCATGAGGAATTTGAATCTCACTAGCGTTCAATCCTCGACATATCTCAGTTTCTCAGAGCAGTCGCTAACCTGTCTTTCCATGACACAAGGGAATCTTCGTCTACCTTCCTTTCTTTCAGATAATCTCTGAATACGTTTAAAGCAACTTTTGTCGCTTACTTAGTATTATCGCTGTTCTTTTGATCATGTAAAGATGTCAGCTCACTCTCTGACAGCTCGAGGAAGAGATCGCGATCTGCCATTTTTCACAGAAGAGCGACCGCAAGAGCGTGGTTACAATATTACTACGCATGAGCAGAATATTATTTGCAGCAAAAACGCATTTTTTCTTTTTTACGCATGAGCAGACCATTATTTGTAGGTAGTTAATTGCAGGTCATGTGGAGGGCTCACGGCTAATGAAAGGGGGAAAATCCATTGAATGATAATAGTTATTGAACGCCGGATAGTTCGAGCCGCTCTCAATATGTTTTGAACCGACAGCGTAACGTTTCAAAAGGTTTTTACAATTTTTTTTGAAAAGGTAGATATTGTTCAATGTGAACTTCTCGTCTGCACAAATAAATCTATCGAACCAGGAAAATTGGGCAATAGCCGACAGCGATCATGTCAAAGCTTCACACTTGGGCAAGGCCTCGCTCCTTGAATAGATTGGTGGTTTTTATCGGCGTCTGATTCATAAAGGAGAGATAGATAATAAGGATCAAAAAGTCGTCTTTCTATTGTATCAGTAATTCAGGCAGATTGGTTGACGACTACCCGAAGTGTGTCCTTATTCCCTATAGTTCTGATATAGTGGGATAATATATTGTACATAAAACACCAATTTTGTAATTTGAAATAGAATGCCACTTAACACAGAGAGTTATAGTTAATTCATTGATTGTATTTTTATCTCCCTTTCTTCGTCATATGAACCATGAAGATTACAGGCCATATTGGTCTCGTTTCGCGATCATCAGTGTAAAATTACGTTGCGACCGGATGGAATGAAAAAAAATATGATTGGTGCACACGCACGAGTGAAAAAAATGATATAGTGTGAAAGTTAGAGTTAAGCTGGGCGCCATAAATTAGAGCGATACAAAATGCTGTAGCTCTGAAGAAGACACACTCTTTTAGAAGTAGGACGTTTCACCTGCTATGAGATGAAGTAAGGAAAACAGTTTTGTCCACTGCCTCTGTTTGGCAAAAAAAGCATTTCGATAACTGTTAATTGCTTTGAGAATGACGCTTCAGAAAGAAATATGAGTAACATAGACTTAAAACTACCTATCATAAAATTAGTAAGTGCAGCGAAACTTCGAATTAGCTGAACTTCTGATAACATTGATCAATCTTAATTCAATACCAAAGCTTTTAACACAAGCTAATTGAAAAGCAGCATCTGGCAAGAGTTCACTTCCTCTTTGCAAAGTACTTAATCTCTCTCGTGCTCACATCCTATAATCAAACTGACTAGCAATTCACGCAAAGGCTTGTTCGGCCTTTTATGGGAGGGATTATTACACTTTTCGGCTAGTGAAGTTAAAATTTAAGAAAAAAAAGAACGAAAGAAAGAAAGAAAAGAAACAGTAACGGTACAAGACAAAGTCGAAGTTTATCATCAATATCAACAACCCAAAGTTCTTTAATTCAACGAGGTTTTTTTACATACTTACGGATAATAACATGCAAAGCTTCCGGCCAATCAATGAAAGATGACTATAAAGTAGCATTATGAAAGATTAATCAGGCTTTAATCGATAGCTGCGACCGAGTTTAGAGTCAGAGAGCCATCTTCGAGGTAATTCGGGTAGTTTGCCATACTATACATCCTAATGCTTTGACTCTGGAAATTTTGTTTAGCAGGTAGCTGTGTACCAACAAATCTGTGCTAAGGCTTTGACTCTTAGAATTAACGCCCGGTCAGGTATGAAGATTTTATTTACCTTGTACTCGACAATCTCAAGTGCAAATTTGAAGTTAAATTACAGTGTGAGTATTGTGCTAATATCCAACACGATAGGAGATAAAGTCCAGAATTTTGTAATTAGTATTAGTATCTGAGACCGAGCTGAATACAATTCAAGGAACGACTGAGCGAGTGATTCAAAAAAAACGAAGGTGAACACGTATACTCACTAAATTGTACAATACGACGTCTAACTACTAATAAAACGAATCAAAAACAAATTTGGAGATTGAGAGTCTTTAAAATGACACTACTACGACGATTTTTCTGCATTTCTGTTCGAAGAGGGTTAAAGTTGTGCAAAGTCTTTAATCGACGTAATATGGACGGAGACATTTAATGCGGTTTCCTAGTGGAAGAACCGTTATTATCAAACGTGGACAGGGCCTAAACGATGCTTATTGTTAACTCTTGCGAACGAAATCATTTCCGGCATCTCGAGCTCACAACAAATGAACTCCTTTACTCGTCGATAACTCGGATTGTTTTACTCAAATGAAACTATCTTTAATCAATAGGAAAGATATCAGACGTTTCTGACTTTCAGACAAGGAAATTCGACAAGGAAAAAAAAAAAAAAAAAAAGAAGGCGTTCGTGAACGTTATAGTAGATAATGAAAACCACACAACGATTCAAGATATACTTTGTATACCTGGTCCTTATAAAATTTATCAACAAGTGCTTTTTGCAAGTCTAATGTCAGTCTGGGAATCATAATATTTTTGGGAAATGCTTTGATTATCGCTGCTCTTCAGATGGCATCGTCTCTTCATTCTCCATCGAAACGTCTCTTTTTGCCTCGCAAGCACCGATCTTGGCGCTGGGATTTTTCTGCTGCCTCTTTATAGTGCTCATGCACTGTCTCCAGAACACTCCAGACTCTGCCCATATCTTTCAATGAGTACTTGGATCGTTGCTTTGACTTTCCCGGTGTATCACAGTTGACACACACTGCAATAAGTGTGGAGAGAGTCGTCGCCTTGAGGTTGGGGCAAAAATACAGACAAGTTGTAACTTGTAAGGAGGCACGTGTCTATGCCATGTGCCCACGGTATAGCTGGCAGATGAAACCACTGAAAACATGACGGCGCTAAATATCGATTACACTGTGTTGACTAGAACTGTTTTGGGGGCAATTAACAGTAATCTTACCTTCATTTTTTATCTACACTATTTTCTATGAAAGTGAAAAACTTCGAAGAGACAACAAGGAGCGAGGTTCTTGCTAGAAACCAAACACAAAGGTTTTCGATTTAAAACGAAACCAATTCCTCTAATGCCAGTCCAAGGTGCTAAAAGTAGCCTCAAAATTCTGGTCGTCAACGCTTAACTTTCAGTCGCATCGGAGACCAGCTGGTTGTAATTTTGGACCCCCCCCCCCCAATAAAAAAATATATGGTGGTTCTTTGTTTTCAAGTG
>JAEMPF020034309.1:0-21770 GCA_022496165.2 Catalaphyllia jardinei
TAAAAATGGTAGAGGAGGTGGGTGAAGTCACAAAAGCAAAATAAAAATTGATACACAAACAAAAGCTAAGCAAAACCAGGGCGTGTACTTCTACCTGTAATAATTGTATGACCTTTAATTTTTGCTTCATAAAACATTTTATAGTATTCTTTAACTGATGGTTCTATTTTTTTATTATCTTTTATATAAGGATAAATTTCATGTGCTTTAAGACTTACTTTTTCATCTGAAACAGGCTTATTTTTAGGAATAACAGGTAATTTTATTTTATCATTTGGAGTATAGTTTTTATCTATGTAATTATAACCTTTTGGTCTTTCAACAACAATACCATCTTTTGTCTTAATTATATTATTTTTTTTAAAAGGAATAACTTTAGGCTTAATCATTGGAAACTTTCTATTTTGAAAATTATAATAACTTTTTACTATTATTGCTTCTGCTTCACAATCCATATAATATATAATAGGGTGTCATTTTTTTTTTACTTATAATAAGTTAATATTTTATTATTTACATTACTAATTCTGTTTATTAATTCTTTTTCTATCTTAAATATCATAGGATTTCTAAATTCATTTAACATAATAGATAGCTCTTCATTTGTTTTTGAATTAAAATCAACTTCATTATAGATAAAAAAATTTTTTAGATTATCTATAAGAAATTTTCTATACAATGAAATTTGTCTTTTTAAATGGTTAGTTAGGAATTCTAGCATATTATCTGGCATATAATATAATTATTATAATTTATTCAGAATATTTTTTCCAATAGTATTTTTTATACTTGTCAACAGAAGGGCACATATCAATAAAGAAATTATCAAGATTACAGATATCATTAATCAAATCTTCATTGTTAAATGAACCAAGTCTCAATGCTCTCTTTATTCGTACTAATAGATGTGCATAGCTTTGATAAGCATACTTGCAGTTATTCATGTTTTCGTTAACGTTTTTATAGTCAAGCAAACATTCAATTAACATAGAACCACCAAGAGAAATAATAGTCAAAATAGATCCTGAGACAATGGCTGATGCAATACCGCCTCCAGCAATGGCACCTGAAAACAATCTTGCTGCATATTTAATATTTCTGTAATACCTATGAGCTCTCTTAAATAAAAACCATTTTAGATGAATTGTTTTGTAATAACCCATCAATTCATCGATTTGATCGCTATTCAAGTCTTGTGAAATGTGATTGAAATCGCAAATTTTTTTTCTCATATTTATAAATAATTACATGAAAATTATTTATAAATGTGAAGAGCTGTTGAATTGATTATGAACAATGCATTCCTAAACTCCCTACAAAAAACCGTAAATGGTGAAAGAAAAATTTTTGATTTTCTTTTAACCAAAATCGCTCGTTTCTAAGGAGTTCAGGAATGTATTGACGTCAACATTGCTCGTTTCTAGGGAGTTTAGGAATGTATTGACGTCAATCGACGTCAAAGAACATTCTAGAAAATTATAAGTCAAGCTCTATAATTAGACTTATTATAGTATGTGTGACATTGCTGTTAGTTTCACTTTTAAAATTAACTCTATCGCCTGGACTTAATTCAATAGGTGTATTAAAAGCAGCTGTAGTTGAGAAATGTCCAGAAGGTTTTGTGATATAATATTCGTTTCCTACTTCATTACCATTTACAACCACTGCAACCACAATATTGCCTGCAGCGTTATTGTTTAATGTAGATGACAAAGCACCATACAAAATTCTAGAAGAAATAGGAATTGGAAAGCCATAGTTTTGACCAGTTGCTCCATTTCCGAAAGACCATTCAAAAGCATTGATAGAGAGAGGTCCATTTTCTTCGGCATGGATCGCGATTTTTGGTTTCGGAAAGGTAATATAGTCATTTATATTAGCAATTAGAGCGTTAAAATCTGCACTGTCTGTTTTGTTTCTCTCGAGTGAATCTATTGTATTAGATAGGGTTGTTATGTCTGAAGCATTTCCTTTCAGATTTATAGCTGTGTTAAAATCTGTTAAGTTGACTTTACTGGCTAATTGGTTGTCAACATAGCTCTTTTCAGCTTTATTGTTTTGATGAACAGTTAAAGTGTTATTGATAATGTTTAGATCGCTCGCTTCTAACTTATCGCCTAAGGCTGTTTGAACATCTGTCACGTTTGCTTTTTTAGCTAATTCATTGTTTACATAAGTAGTTCCAGCTTTATTTTTTAATAAATCCGTGACAAATTTTTTAGTGGTCGCGTCACTGTTATCTACTGGAGCAGATACATTAGTTAATCTCCGGTTTTTAATATGGAAATGCTGGTCGGCTGTCAAAGTGAAACCAATACCTCTATCTCCCTTTTCACCCTTAACTGCTTTTACCTCTAGTTTTTGTTCTCCATTAATGAAACCCATATATTAAGAGAGACATTAAATATTTTTAAATAATTGTTCCTTCATTCCTTTCATATTCTTTGATATCTATATAAACATCACTATTCAAATCATAGATATTTTTGGTTATTAAACCTCTCTTTATAGTGAAAGGAGAATCTGACACATAGATGATATTAAATTCATGATTTGAAAATGTGGGGTTAGTTACAGTGATCGGTTTAGAGAGACCACTGAAAATAAATTTTATATTATCATCTCTAATAAATAACCATAAATAGAATTGTTTTCCTTTAGCGTTATCGGGAATATTAATACTTTTTAAACTTGGCTCATTAATTAAGGCATTTTTGGAAACTACAACTCTATCTTTACTAATAAAAATATACATAGGAGAAATACCACCAGCAATAAAATGTAAAGTTATTATCATGATACCACTTGTACTAGCTTTATGTATGAAGGTTAAATAAAACGTGACATTACCGTTGTTAACATCATTTGTGTGATATGCATAATTATTTTCAGTTCTACCTTCAATAGAATCAGGGAAATAAATCCCTTTTATTAATGAAAATCTTCCATCATTTCTTATTAAATTTCTATATATAAATTTAATTAAATTAACATTTTTGTCTAATTGCTTTTGCAAATCTGAATGAACTGTAGATATGGAGCTTTGTAAATTTGCGACTGAAGTTTGGAAAGAATTTTTAAAATCATTTAACTGTTTAAAATTGATAGCATCACTATCTTCATTTCCTTCTGGAAGGTTTTTAATGGTTTTATTATTCATATCGATAGGAGCTTCAAAATTGACCACATCATTATGGAAGTAATACAATCGGTCCCAGAGATGAATCGAAACATCATTCTGGTAACCTCTAACACCATAGACTACCACATAAATATCTGTTTTAGGGTCTGACCTACCTTTAAGACGAATATCAATATCTAAATCATCAAAACTAGGATTGATAATACCCTTACGGAAATGTATCACACTTCTTGTGTTATTATTTACTATTTTGCTATTAATTTTACTGACAGAGAGAGTGCCACTAGATGCATTAATTTCATCAACAGAGAGTCCATCACTAATATACATTTCATAAACTATAGTATAGTTTCCGATTGGTAAATAAACTACATCAATACTTAGTCGAGTACTATAATAACCTAGACTTGAGTCATAATCAATTTGAAAATGGTATGTTTTTTGATTTACTTTATGATAATCTTTATTTATGAGTCCAATTTTATGAATATCACTATCATCCTCTTTGAAAAGGTCATCATCCATTACTTTTTTGAATACATTTTCTTGGTCAATTGATTCAATTGCGCTCTCTTCAGAGCTTTGTATTGCAGCATCAACATAAGCTTTATCAACATCAGGTGTTGGCACTTTTGCTATTTCTCAATCAATATAATTTTTATTTATAAAATCTCTATTATCAACATATCTTTTATTTACCGCATCTCTCCCATCAGTTGGGTCTGCTAATCCCTTTACCTTTTTATTTACTATCTGACCAGCATTGGGACCACTCTGCTTAGTGTATTGAAAATTAAGGTCGCCAGTCATATTATCACCTTTTGTTAATACTCTATTAGAAATTAATACTCTAAGATATGCTCTCTCTTTTTCAAAAAAATCAAAGTTAACTGCCCTCTTTAATATTTCTGCCCTATTATCAGGGTCACCATCTCTCTCAATAATTGTGGCGAGATTATCTATGTATTTATTACCCATATTTAAATTACCACTCATAACTCTCGAACCATCTAATTTTAATAAATCTGAAGTATCTACCGAAGGAATTTTAGCAATTTCTCTATCTACATATACTTTACTAACAAGATCATTATCACTAAATAAATTATCAGAATATGGCTCTGTGTTCTGAACTTTTTTCCTCTTAAATCAAAACCCTCAGTTCTATCAGCATTGCTCTTTAATTTAATAAAATTCTCATTTAGATATTCTTTATTTACAGCGCTATATAAATCTTTTCTCTTAACTGCTAATGAATCAGTATCTTTGTGATCATCTACGTTTTTTATTTGAAGAATATGATGAGTATCCATTTGTAGATCACCTGTCATAGACCTACTACCATCTAACTTTAGTAGATTTGAAGTGTCTACTGATGGGATTTTAGCTATCTCATCATCAACATATTTTTTTCTTACCCCATCGTTAGGATTTGTTGGATTACCGACACCAACTATTTTATTTAAATTTAAATCTATTACACTATTTCCATTTCTTTTCATAATTAATTTACCACAATCTTCTATTCTATTATTATCCATATCAATATGCCCATTCATTGTTCCTCCAGAAAGAGGCAATAATTTATCAGTCTCAGTATCAACATAACCTTTAGTTGCAGCATCATCAGAGTCAACTGGATTAGCTAAACTCTCTATTTTATTTCCATCCATATTGATATTTTCAAAGAAGAGTATCTCATAGTTATCATCTGTATCGAGTATCTCAAATATTCTATCATCAAATCCTGTGCCATGTGAACCTTTTATAACTCTTGTTTGAAACTTGAAATTCATTGATGGGTCTCTCTTAAATACTACAATATTAAATCTTATTTTACCCTCAGATCCATCACTTGAGAATCTTAAATATGACTTTGTTATAATACCATTCTGTCTGCTTGCAAAACTATAAAGTCTAAACCCATCAGAGGCATGCACATTGAATATATGAGTATAATCAGTTACACCAGTTATCATTATTAATGATGTATATGCACCATCTCTTAACTTATCTGACTTCATTTCTAGTTCGAGAAAGGTTTGACCACCAAAGTCACTTGATGTACCAGATGGAGATGTTTCATAGAAATTATTTGATAGAGTTAACTCAACACCTGACTTAAATATCCTTAAACTTGGTTGTAAATGAAAATTATTTTCATTAATTTCAGTATGATCTTTTAATTTTTCATAATTAACAGCATCTTTATCATTTATTGGGTCAGCTAAATTAACTATTTTATGTGATTTTAAGTCAAGATCAGCAGTTAAAACTTTATCTAATTTTAAGTTGAGATTATCATCAGTGTATTTTTTAGTAGATGCATCATTATCATCGACAGGTGCTCCTACATCTGTTAATCTCTTTCCATCAATATCAAAATTACCATCATCAGTAAGATTAAATCCAATTCCAGGAAGCCCTCTCTCTCCTACTCCTCCACTTTTGTTTACATTTTTTTGTTCTAATAATCCATTACTATATTCCATTATATAGTAATAGATTGTTTTATTTTTTAATTGCTTTTATCTAATTATTGTGATTGAGATGATTGAGAAGAATCACATGAAGAAAGTTGTGTTGATGGATAATAGTCGCTATCTTCATAATCAGTACTTTCTAAACTTGCATTACAGAGAAAATCTTTATAATCAAAGGAAGATGATTGAGAGAAAGAGTCCTGTGAGCAAGAAGACTGTGATTGTGAGTCTTGTGAATCTGCCATATATAATATAAAAATATTTTATTTTTAATATTTTATTTTTAAATATCTTCATTAAAATTTTTTTTAATATTCTTATTTATCTTGTCTATGTAAGCAAAACTGTAAGGTTCAGAGGTTGCTTTAAGAAATTTACCTTTATTAACATTAACTTCTTTACACATTCTTGAAGTCTCTGCGGAGGATGGACTATCAAATATGCAAAAATGAGAACAATTGAGTCGTATATCTTTTGGAGTTAGATAATAAGATTGGCTTAGATAGATAACACTGCAATCTTTATGACGACCACCAATAAAATATTCTACAAGAGGTTTTTGATTCTTTTCACAAACAAAGTCATCAAACATAACTATTTTTTGATTATCACCATCTAGTTCTGATAGAGGTGTTATTTCATCATTGCTAGCTTCAATAACATCATATCCTACCTCTTCAGATATAGGTTGAAATGTATCCATTAGTGTTTGATACTTTGGTTGTTCTAGATTTTTTGAGAATAAGTAAATTTTATCAAAATATAGAAGGTTGTAGAGCATATGCATAAGAGTGTTAGTTTTACCACAACCACTTGCTCCACAGATTAACATTCTAAAAGTGTTAGATGGCATAAAAGGTTTAAGCCTTTTGAATTTTTTTCCCTTGCTGCTTCCTTTAGCATTTGTATCATAGTTTGGAATTTTCATCTATAATTTATATGAATATATTCTTTTTCAATTAGTTAATAATTAAATATAACATTACATTGTATGATTTATAAAAATATAAATTATGTTAATATATGAGTCTATCAAAATGGAAAGAATTAGCAGATAAAAAGACCAATACCGGTAAAATGAAGAGAAAACTATTCGATGAAATAACAGAAGAGAGGATAAGAAGTAAAACAACCGATCAGGCTATTGCAAAGACTTTTAGGTTAGACAAACTAGATCAAATAGCTGAACAAACTAAACCTAAAAAGAGAGTCCGAATTCAAGTACCTAGAGTAAATAAAGATGGAGGTATTGATTATGCACCAGAAGTAGATCCCTATGAAGATATGGATGTAGAGGGATTGCTAAATCTAGAAGATTATGTGGCACCTCAAGCAGAAAAACAAATAGCTAAGATACCAAAAGAACCACCCAAATATGAAATGGATCCTAGTTTTTGGCACATTCCTGATGATCCTCCTCCTGAATATGCACCACAAGATCCTTTATCTATAGAGGGACCTCCAGAAGATGATGAAGGTGAAGATGAAGGTGAAGGTGAAGTTAAATATGAAGAAGCTAATAAAGTTTTAGATGAATTGCAATTACCAAATTATAATGCTGTAGAAGCTAGATTATCTCAACCAGAGATGACAAATACAAAAAGCAAAAATTATTTAAATAAGATTGTAAAAGATGCAGAGACGAGAAGAAAACAAGTAATTGCTTTAAAATCAAATGCAACAATAAAATTTAATAAAGGAGAAATAACTGCCCAACAGAGAGATTTAGCTCATGATCGATCTGACAAATTACGTGAGGAGCTTAATGAATATATTAAAGAGTATAAATTCAAAAGTAAAACATTTAAGGGTTATGGGGCCCCTGGAGGGCCTACTAAAAAGGAAGGAGGAGCCTATTTCTTCCATAATGCAAAAGAAATGCTTAAAAAGTTGACTCTAATTATTGCAGAAATGAAAGCAGGAAATACAAGCATAGATATGAGAAACATGGGTGTAACTATTTTAGATGCACTTTTACATGCCAAACATATTAATAAAAGCCAATACCAAAAAATAATAAAGAAAAACTTTGCTTAAAAAAATATTTTGCTGTTATATAATATATGGAAAGAGAAATAACATTAAGTAGTTTTTCTGTAAAAAACGAACCTGGAAATAGACCAGGTGACTTTACAACAAATTTTACACCAACAATTATATTAGATTCAAACTCAACCTACTATATTGGTTTAAACAGAATTATCTCAATGTTTTTTACATGGACAAATGTTAATTCAGAATATGATAATCAAAAAATATCATTTAGTAAAGATAATGGTAATAGTTGGACTGATATTGATTTTCCAAAAGGAGTTTGGTCATATAATGATTTTGACAATTATATTAAATCAAAGACAGTAGAAGATGGAGATGGAAATAATCCAAACTATCCAATCACATTAGCTTTTGATGAGCCAACTTTTCGAACAATTATAACTTTAGATACAGGGTATCAACTTGATTTAACTAGATCTAATTTTAATAAACTTATTGGATTTGATAAAGAGATTTTAAAAGAAGAAGAGAATATTGGAAAGAGAGTACCAAATCTTACAGAGGACACTGATATTTTAAATATACATTGTGATTTAACAAGTACTTCCTTAGTTGATGGTGGCGAATCAGATATTATTTATAGTTTTGGTACAGGAACTTTAAGTCAATCATATGCATTTACACTTGAACCAAAACGTATTGTTTTTAGTCCAATAAATACAACAACTATTTCAAGTATACGTATCTATGTAACTGATGGATTAAGACGACCAATCTATTTTAATAATTCAGATACTGCATTTTCATTAATATTAAAAAAAATAAGTAATTAATAATTATATGATTAACAATTCAATGCCAAAATCAAGAGAATTTAGAAAGATGTATCATCCATCTCTTGGAAGATATGTTTACTTTCATAGAGGTAATGGTCTTATAGTTGATAATGGTTGAGGTCACACTTGGCAGTTTACTAAGGTAAAACCTCTTAACTAAGGTATAAAAAAGGTAAACAAAGTTTACCATGGTAAAACGCATTTATCGGACTTTTATACTTACCAGATGGTTCCTTGTCACAAATGTCGATCTGATGACAGACAGGAATTTTTCGAGTTCCTTCGCGTGAGTCTTAACACAACAACTTAATTTTTCGTGAGTGCGTCATGGAGCGTGAACGTGTTGTAGCTTCGATTGTGGCTCTTTTGTTTCTTATCATTGCAATCCGCAAAGCTCAGAGATTTAGATTTCTGGCTCTTTACCTTGTTTTTGAAAAGAGGCAACGTGATCTCTCCAACGCTCTTCTTACGACCAGAATTAAAAGATTACACGAGCGAAGAAGGAGAAGAGTTTTAGCAAGACCGAGGCGAGTGGCGTGGGTATATCCGAGACCGCAAGGATGGTTTGAAGAAATGTATAGAAATCCGGTCATGTTTTCGTTATGGAAAAACGACTTTAGAGTTTCTAAGGAGACATTTGACTACATTTGTCAACTGGTTGGGCCATACCTTTCAAGGCAAAACACGCGTTTAAGAAAAGCTATTCCTTTGAACAAACGCGTCGGTATTGCTTTGTGGAGACTGGGAACTGGAAACTCGTACAGAACCACTGGAATAACGTTTGGACAAGGAAAATCTACCGTAATCAAAATATGCGAGGATTTTATGGAAACGTTAATTGTTCACAAAAAATGAATTTATCAAATTCCCAGAAGATACCAGAGACGTTGCACAGGCTATGAGAAAAATGGAAGATATCGCTGGCTTTCCAAATGCAGTTGGAGCAATAGACGGTTCCCACATTTCAATTAAAGCACCTCACATTAACCATGAGGACTACTTTAACAGGAAGCAAAACTACTCCATTAATCTTCAAGGTGTAGTGGATGCTGATGGAAAGTTTACTGATGTTAGCACTGGATGGCCTGGGAGTATTCATGACGCACGAGTTTTGCGACTTAGCACACTGTACAGGAGAGCTGAAAATGATGTTATTCTAACTGAACCAGTAAGACATATCAATGGTGTATGTGTGCGACCCCTACTGATTGGCGACTCTGCTTACCCTCTGCTACCTTGGCTTGTTGGCCCTTATCCTCATTCTAGAAACCTAACTCGCGACCAGTGCAAGTTTAATAAGATCTTAAACAAGACGAGGGTAATCGTTGAAAGAGCATTTGGCAAACTAAAATGCCGATGGCGCTGTTTGCTCAAACCATTAGAAGAAAACACTCCTAAAGTTCCGTTCACAATAATTACCTGCTGCATTTTGCACAACATTTGCATTTTGCGCGGCGATGAGATAGATGAAAGCGATTACTCAAGCGATGACGATGATGATGAAGACGATCAAAATCCACCTGCTGCCTTTGGACAGGGGCGATTCATTCGGCAAGCAATTACTGCTTTCTTGCCTCTTAAATATGTATTGGTGTAGGAAATAGAAGTTAAACTAGATTTTACTGTTCTCATGTTATTACATTTCTTGTGCTGGTCAATTAACAAAAAAGACTCTCAACATTTAGCTGATTTAATGCTGTATATTTATTACTTTTTCAGCATGGAGTAAAGACATTCCTAAATTATAAAGTAAAGTTCATCATAAAGTCGACTGAAAAAGTATAAAGAGCTTGACAAATTTTAAAGCAACAAGCAGTTTAAATTCCTGCGAAGCGATTACAAAATCATCATCATATTAAATTTTAGCCGTAGCCTGCTCATACCTGCAACGAGTACAATTCACAAACTGGAACCGAACTATCACCACAAAAATAAATTTACAGAAGTATTTTTTTTTTTTACTTTTTCAAGATTTCACCAAGTTCTCGGATTGCACCAAGAACTAACTCTTGGGTGCGGTTATCTGACTCTCTCAGGTAATCAAATAACTGTTTTTTTTCTTCCTCGTTCTTCTTTAAGGCCTCAGTTTGCGCTTTAATAAGCTCTGCATAAACATCTTCATGTTCTTGCTCCTCGTCAAACTTCGCTCTCTTTTCCCGCTTTCGTGGCTGTTTGGATTTGCTCTGCTTTTTGGCATTTGACTCTCCCCCGCCCTTTTTCTTGAAAAATAGGCTTTCTGACCTTTCTAACTCCTCGTCAGTTTTGTCATCTTGGTCTTCAACTGGCTTACTTCGCTTTCCTTTTCGCTGCGCTGGACCCTTTCCCTTTTTGCTTAAATTCTTGGACCTTGCGATGGTAGAAAACAGGCTCGCCGATTCCTCGGCAAGGTCGGACTCATCGGTACTTTCGGCTGGTTCGACCGATTGAACAGTAGCGCTACTTTCTGAGGCACCGATGGAGGGGTTTGGACTGGGAACAGGAGTGGACGTGACTGGCTGTGAGGTTCCCGCCTCTACCACGTACTTCGGGCTCACGGAATCCCTTGTTCCCCAAATCTGATCCAGATCGTCAAATTGCGGGAAAGACTTGATTCCTTCACTGCCTTCTCCAGTCAGTTTGCTCTTGTCCTTCACAGCCTTGTACTTCTTGTTAAGGTTGTTAATCTTATCACGGCAATTCTTTGCCGACTTGTCACAGGTAATGTCCATTTCCTTACACTCAGTAACAAGCCTTTCCGCTATTCTTTCCCACATTGGTTCAAGGCTCCTTCTACTGTCTCTGTTCTGCCATTCCTCGCCATAGATGGCGATGAGGAGCTTCACCTCTCCTTCGGTCCAGCGATTGCGTGACTGCTCCGCGGCGCTAGATTTTGCCAATCTACTTGAGTCTTCTTTTTGCCCGGTAGACAAGCTTTCTCTCGGCAAAAAGTCGTACTGGTGGGGGTGTTCAAATACCATCGGCGTAGCCATCGCATTCATGGGATAATGCTGCACATACCCGAAATTCGCCTCTGGGAAATTTGTGTTTTCTCTTCCAAACAGATACGGTCCTTGCAGAGGCCTTTGATCCATCTCGTCTGGATAGCCACCGGGAGGTATAATAAAACTGCGGGATGGGGGAACTCTAAAATACAAGAGAAATAACATATCAGATTTAAAAACACTTTTTGAGCGAAAGAGGCATTCGCATATTTTGTCATGGCCTAAATGCAGAAAATCGCTGTTTTTAAATTAGCGTTCATCGATTTCTGAATGAACAGATTCATTCATTCCTACTATTCACGAAATTACAGTTGTACTTCAAAAGAATAAAATGAAAATTACTTACCGAGAATTGCGCGAAAAGTTGTCGGACATGGCAAGTCACAAAAATCCACTAGACTGGTAGTCAAAAGATTGTGCGTGAAGGAGATCGAAAGCACATGGATATAGTGAGCGCACGCAAATTCAGCTAAGTCACGAAAGCTTCTCAAAATTTATGACAAGATGTCACCTAAATAAACAAAGTTTAGATAAACGCGCGATAAACCATGCTTTTCGAGATGGTTTTACTATAGTAAACTTTGCTTTCATCCTACCGCCGTTGCTAACGCAACAGACTAGACTTGTGTTTACCATGGTAAAGTGAGAAAAGCCGGTCACATTGAAAAACCCATTTACCATGGTAAACTTTCGTTTACTATGGTAAAAAAAGCTCAAGTGTGACCTCAACCAATATTATGAAACCAATTACTGCTGGTGTTAGTGAACTTGGAAGTGCTATTTTTAGTAAAGTTGCCTCTACAGCGGCAAAAGCATTTGGAAAAAAGTCTAAAAAAGAGAAAAAGGAAGAAAAAGAGGCTGAAGAGATGGCAGAAAAAGCAATAGAAGAAAAATCTGGTGATGTTATAAGAAAGATGTTATCTGAAGAGATAAAACCATACACTATAGCACCAGGACCACACCCAGCAACAAAAAGAAAAAAACCAAGTAGAGCTAAAACTAAAATGACACAACAAGAAGTTAACACATTAATTAATAATCTCTTATATGATTGATTACTAAAAAAAACAAAATTAAAAAAATTATTTTATAAAATATATATATGTCATTTAGATCACCAGAAAACGTTCAGAGAAATGAAGAAGTCAGATTTCTTCTTGAAAGCAATATAAGAGCCCCAGCTAATACTACAGAACAACAAAAGAATGGTTATAAATTTGTAATAAATGATAGAAGCTCTTTTTATGATTGGTTTAATGCTTATTTTGAAGTTCAATTTCATCTTGATCTAAAAGCAGATGGAGGTGATAATGCTGCTATAACAACAACACTTTTATGTGGTTCACATTCACTTATTAGACATCTTGTTATTAAGAGTGCTGGTAAAATTATCTATGATACTGATAATCTCCATCTTGTTACTTTTGCAAAAAATCTATTAGAATATTCAGATGATTATGCTAGAAGTGTTGCTAAAAATAGTTTTTGGTACCTAGATAGTAGTGCAACAGCAGTAGATGCTGAAAATAGAGGTTTTTTAGCAAGAAGAGCATTAACATCCGATAGAAAAAGAGTTAATGTAAATATCCCTCTAAACAGATACTCTTTCTTTGAAGAATTAGAGGGAAGGATGTTACCGCCAATGCAACTTGAATTTGAAATAGATTTAAACTCTGATGCTGAAGCATTGTTTGGTGCAGGTGCCAATCATGCAAATGTAAGATTAGTAATTGATAGATTTTATCTATGGGTTCCAAGATTACAACCAAAAGATGCTCTAATGACTAAATTTATATCTGATTTTCAAAAACCAAGTAAATGGAATTACTTAAGAGAAATGTATCAAAGATCAGATTTAACAAATACAAGTGGAGATTTTAGAATATCAGCATCTATTGATAAAGTAAGATATGTATTTGTCTATTTACAGAGAAATAAGAATAATTTAATTGGAGCAAATCCTTATATATATGATACATTTAAACTAAATGCAGGTGATAACAATAGTACTCTAACAAGTTGTAGACTAGAATATGGTGATGGTGTATTTTATCCTGAAAGGGACTTTGATCATGAGAGTAAAAATAGAATATTTAATGTATTAATGGGATATTCATGGAAAAAGAATGATTATAATACTGGAACACAATTAAATATCGCTAATTTTGGATCTCTTTATCCTCTTATCTTTTTTGATCTAAGTTATCAAGCTGATAGTGTAAGTAGAGATCCTAAACAACTTATACTTAAATATATGATTAACACTAATGATGGTGATAGGTTTAGGGTTCATGCTATTGTTCTTTATGAAAAAGATGTTGTTGTTGATAAAGTGGGAGATCAATTAGTTATTGTATAAAAAACAGGCTCACGAAAAAATATTTAAGAAAAAAAATAATTTAAAAAAAATATTTATTAATCATATAGAATGAAAGTAAACGAAAGAGAAAACAAAGAAGAGAAAAGAGAAAACAACAGTGGTTTTGTAGTTAAATTTTTAGATATTGATACAAATAATATTACTTTTGGAACTCCAAAGAAAAATAATTATAATGGCACTCAAATACCAATTTTATATGATGGGTATACTATGTATATTCAATATGAAGGTAATTCACCATTTGGTGCGCAAGAAAATGTTGATAAAGATGGTAATTATCTTGGAACAAGTATGCAAATAAATTTAGAGGGAAATTATCTAGATAAAGCAAAAGAATTAGATCAGTTTTTTATTGACACTTTTTATAAAAAGAAATGGGGATTAGCAAAAAATATTCCTAAAAGTAATATCGAGGGTTATGATGAACATGGTCAAGGTGGATTATGGAAAAGAATTTGTAAAAAGCCTTATAAAGTAGATGAAGAGACAAAAGAGAGAGAATATCTAGATTATCCATCTAAGATGGAATTTTCACTACTATATAAAAAAGATAAACTTCAGACTACTTTTTTTGACTGGGATGGTAATAAAAAAGATAATTATGGAGATGTGATACAGAGAACTCATGTTAAGTTTATCGCTGGATGGTTTTCATTATGTAGAGGTACATTTGGATTAACTCTTAAACCAAAATTAATGCAAGTTAGATATAAACCAGAAGAAAATAGATTTAGTCAATGTTGTCTTATGGATGATGATGGTGAAGATAATACTGAAGGAATTATTTCATTAAATCCAGAGAATTGTTTTGATTTTAGCGATTAGTTTGTTTTGTGATATGTTAGTAATAAAAAAAAAATATTATTTATGAGTTAAAAAAATTTAATTCATAATTAATATAATGTCAACAAAATTAGTTAAAATTAACGTTAATCTTTCAAAGGGTCAAATTACAAAACTTAAAAGAGCTTATAAAAATAGTGAAGAAATAGGTATAAGATTAAAAAATAAAGATTTAACTGGTAGTCATACTCTACTTGTTTCAAATAATATGGCTTATAGACTAGAAAAAGCTAGAAAAAATGGAACTGGTGTTCTTATTAAAATTCCAAAGACTAATATTAGAAAACAAACTGGATATGGTATTCTAAGTAGTGTATTACCAGTATTGAGAAATTATGGACCTATGCTTGCTAAAACTGCTGGTTTATCAGCTCTTGCTGGTGGTGTGGGTGAAAGTGTTAGACAGATTGTAAAAAAAATAACTGGTGGTCAAGTATTTAGAGTTCCAAATAATGAGCTACATAAACTTGCAATTATGAGTGAATTGCTTACTAAACCACAGATTAGAGATTTAGCTGATGCTTATAATAATAATATGGATTTAATGTTTAAAATTAATCAAAAACAAGTTGGTAATGGCATAGGTACTATTTTAGCAAGTATTGGAATACCAATGCTTTTAGATATGTTTAGAGGTAGAGGAGTTAAAGGAGGAGCAATTATGCCAATGAGACCACCTCCATTCTTTGGTACATGGGGTGAGGGAGGACCAAGAGTTGGTAAACCACCTCCTTCTGAAGGAGGTGGTAAAAAAAAAAGAACGAAGCAGCCTATTATTATTGAAAGGAAACAAACAAAAATTAAAATTTAAAAAGACAGTTCCATTAAGTAATTTTGATCTTTTAGAATGGTGTAAATATTTAGGTATTCCTATTAAAGATGTACTGAGTAGAGATGTCTCTATACCACATAATCATAAATTAGCTATATTTATATATAATTTAGAACCACATTATATGAGTGGATCACATTGGGTTGCAACTTATGTTAGAGATGGTGTTATTAATTATTTTGATAGTTTTGGTATGCCACCTTTTCAAGAAATTGTAAATCATGCTAAGATGAAAAATTTAACTCTTTTACATCAAAACATGCAGATTCAAAACTTATATACCACTACTTGTGGTTATTTTTGCCTTTACTTTCTCTATGAAATGCATAAAGGTACAGATTATTGGGATCTGTTAAGTGTTTTTAAAACAGATACAAATTATAATGAAAAATTTATAGAGCAGTACTTCCATCACCTTGCGCCCTAATCTCATTATTTAATGCCATTTTTAGTAGTGATTTATTTTTTTGTTCTGTTAAATCTTTTGCAAATTTTACATATTTTTCTTCTAGTTTTCTTTCTCTATCTTTTATTTTACCTTCTTTTTCTATTTTTTCTTTTTGTAATTCTCTAGCTCGCTTTATTAATCTGCCTCTTGCTTTACTTAAATCTTTTTTTACTGATTCTTTATGTTCTTTTGCATTCTTTTTCTCTTTTCTATTACATAATGATGCAAAAAAATTTTTATATCTTTTATAAACACCTTTTACCTCTACATATAAAATCTCTAGTGAATGAATATCATTTATTAATACATTAACATCCATATATATAAATAGAATTTAAAAAAAATTTTAATATAAGTCTGCAGGTACTTAAATAAAATTATAATTTAATTATTATATATGAAATCTTATTGTGTAAAACAAAAAAAAACAAACTGAGTGTGTTCCTGGTAGTGAGGTTAGAGTTGTTACTAGTAATGGTAGAAATGCTATGAAGTGTAAATGTGCCGAGTGTGGCATTACTAAGTTTAGATTTGTTAAAGGAACTGCCACACCTACTGTAAAAAGAGTAGCAAAACCTAGAGTACCTAAAATAGCTAAACCAGCAACAGCAGTAAAAAGGAGAAGAGGTAGACCAAAAAAAGGTAAAGGATTAATATTTGGTCCAAACGGTCCTTTTAAGGGTATTCCGTTATTAGATAAAATTTTTTAATAGATTTTAAAAGATTTTAAATTTAATATTATAGTATAAATGGAAATATTTTGTGTTAAACAGAGAAAACATACTGGTAATGTGCCTGGGTCAGAACAATATTTTAAAACTATTAATAATAGACATGCAGTAAAAGTAAAATGTGATGAATGTGGTATTAATAAGGTTAAGTTTCTATCTAAAAATGAAATAAATGGTTTAAGAGAAATGTATGGATCTGGATTTGATGAGTTGTTTATTAAAGGTTTGTCAGCAGGCGCTAAAGGATTAATTAACTTAGGAAGGAGAGGAGCAGCTAATGCAATTAAATCTGATAGTGCTAAAGCTAAATTCAAACAAATCGGTCAAAAGTATTTGAATGAAGCTATTGATTCAATCACTGATGATGTATCAAAAAAGATAAAGGGTGAGGGTATTGTTGATGATGCTAAATTATTGGTTAAAAGTGGAAGAAAAAAAACTGCTGACTTTATTAGATCTAAAAAAGCTAAAGATAAAATAAAACAATATGTTGATGAAGCAGCAGATGCAGCAGCTGATAAAATAGAAGGGAAAGTAGAGGGAAAAGGAGTAGATATTCATAAAGCTATTGGAAAGCTTCCAAAACCAAAAGGTGGTTGGACCCTTCCAGGTCATAAGTATACTGGTCCCTATAATGATTTAAGTAAACAAGTTAAATTTGATAAAAATACAGGTCAAATATTAGAGATATATGATAAACCAACTGGTACAGCAGATGCTATTGCAATGCAACATGATGTTGACTATACTGTATGTGGTGATGATAAATCTTGTAAACATAAAGCTGACAGTAAGATGGTTAAAGCTCTTGATGCAGTTCCTTGGAAAAAAAGACAATGGGGTCATTGGTTAGCAAGAAATATGATTGATAAAAAAAGAAAGTTAGGTTTAGGCGCTCATGATAAAAAAAAAACGCCCAAAATTTAAGGTGGCAAGAAAAATTGGCTGATGAGTTACATAAACCTATAAGACGTAATTTTAATAAGAGAAGAGTTATTGTTCATAATGTTGACCAAATTTGGTGTTCTGATTTAGTTGATATGCAAAAGCTTAGTAAATGGAATAAAGGTTTTAAATATCTTCTTATGGTCTTAGACCTTTTTAGTAAATATGGTTGGATTGTACCTTTAAAAAATAAAACTGGTTTAGAAGTATCTAAGGCTTTCGAAACCATTTTACAAAAGCATAAGCCAAAAAAGTTATGGGTTGATAAAGGAAAAGAGTATTACAATAAAATTTTTCTCGATTTACTAGATAAAAATAATATAGAAATTTATTCTACTCAAAATGAAGAAAAGTCAGCTGTCTGTGAGCGATGGAACAGAACTATTAAAGAAAAAATGTACAAGATGTTTACAATCAGAAATAATACTGTTTACATTGATATTTTGGATGAAATACTCTCTTCTTACAATAATAGTAAAAATAGAAGCATAGGTATGACTCCAAATGAAGCTAGAAAGAAACATAACTATGGAAAAGTTTATTTAAAAATTAATGATTTTGGTAGGGAAATAGATAGCAAACCTATATTTAAAGTGGGTGATACTGTTCGTATAAGCAAATATAAAAGAAAAACTTTCGATAAAGGATACACTCCAAATTGGACAGAAGAAGTATTCGTTATAGATAGAATTTTACCCACAATTCCTATAACTTACAAAATAAAAGATTCAGATGGTGAAGAAATAAAAGGATCTTTTTATACAGAAGAGCTGCAAAAGACAGATCAAACTGTTTTCAGAATAGAAAAAGTCATAAGAAAAAAAGGCAACAAAGCTTTAGTTAAATGGAAAGGTTACCCTGAAAAATTCAACAGTTGGATAGATATAAAAGATTTAAAAGATCTATCCTAAATTTTGTAATGACCATATGCATAACTGCTTATTACGTCATCTAGTATATATCTCTTATCATCATAACATGATAGACTTGTTTTATTCATTAATATATTATACATTTCATGATAGTCTGATCTAATACATTTCATCTCTGTCTTTATTATTTTTTGATTAAATAGGACATCTTCAAAATGAGAATAATTAAAGTATCTCTCATTTGGGTGATCATTATCTATTAAATATTTCTTTATTCCTTTTGCTTTTATTTTCTCTTCATGTATTATCTTTTCTTTTCCTCTTTCAAATATTTTCTTTTCTGTTTCAAATGAATACATTTTACTCTTTAATCCAACAAATTTTGTTATAGGTATTCCAGCAGTCTCATCTTTAAACTTTCCAATCACTTGTTTATTTTCAGTAAATTTAAATTTTGAATCTTTTGGATATTTATGATTATCTAATTGATCTCTAAATTGAAAAAGGTCTTCATAAACATCTTCTGTCTCTATTTCATACATAAGTGAGTCAGTATCAGTAAACAATAGTTTTGCTTTATCACCATATAGTGGTTTTATCGTTCCATAGTGAAATTTATACATAAGTAATTTGCTTAATTCAAGAATAGCAACACCACAGTATATTGGTTTATCTATTAAAACCTCTTTCTTTCTCATACTAACAGCAACTAAATCTTCTGAAAATATTTTACAACCAGCATAATAAGGTGTTTTTACCTTTTTAAGAAACTGCTCTTTATCTGTCTCAAGGTAAACACTACATCTCTTTCTAACATTTTCCATTGTCTTTCCATAAACACTGTTATTCATTAGTTTAAAAAAATCTTTTTCAAAATCAGTCTCTGCATTTGTTCTCATATCTGTATTAAATTGAATATAGTCTTTCAACCATGGTTTTTCAAAAAATTCAATTACCCTATGCACCTTTTTTAATTTTAAACCTAATTCTAAATAATACTCTAAAAGTCTTTCATGAACTACATAATTCTTTTTATCACTTAGTGTTGTCATTAGCTTTTTTACTTTTGTATCTGATATATTAAACTTATCTTTTAATTCATGACATAAATCTGATAACATATCATTTGTTATATTTATACTCTCCGGTGCACAAGGATAGTCATTATGTGATTTGTGTAACTCTTTTGGATACTCTAAGTCTACTTCATAAAACCTTCCTTTTCCTTGTATTTTTGGCAACATTTTATCTTTTGGAAAAACTTCTAACCATTTAAATCCACTATATGGTAATGGTTCTGACATTGCCCAACCATAAAGGTTATTTGCATCAAGATAAATTATATAAGTACTTTTTTCATTTGGATTGTAATTACTTAAATATTTATTATTGGCTATAGCATTTCTATGTGGAATATTACATATTCCTCCTCTCTTTGCTCTTTCAAAAAATAATAGTTGGTCTATGTTTTCCTGTATTATTTTATCTAAATATATTCCTCCACTATTTACTCCCCTTTTATTATTTAATGCTGAATCCCAAGCTAAACTTGGTGATGATAGGTAATGTTGTGGATCTAATCCATAATATTTTAAGCATGTATCTCTAAAATTTTCAAAAATATCAGCTAATAATAAAACATCAATCTTTAGATATAAATCATGGTATTCTCCCATATTTTTTATACCAAACTTATTCCATACTTTTTTTGCATGTTCATAATCTTTATCTTCAATATCTCTCTGTACTAAATCATTAAAAAAGTATTTCTTTTCTGGCAAACTAGTCTCATTAAACTTTTGAAATGAGTCTATATAACTATATGGGTATACACCTTTTCTCTTTGCTAACACAAACTCCTCATCATCTCTAAAATATTCTCGAAGATATTTAAATTTATTATCTTTACTTTTAGCTAAACACTCTGCTAATTTCTCTAATGATCCAAGTAAAAATTGAGCACTATCAATAAAAGATATATTACCTATTGAAAATGTTAAATATTGTTCTTTATATAATCACCCAAGTTATTCTCGCATTTTGATTGGTTCTCACCTATGATCTATTAGAGGACAGATGCACGATTGACGTCATCATTACCAAGTTTTTCCCTCTGCCGTTTTAAAATGGCGGAAAGTTTTGAGAATTAGGATGACATTTTACGTGTCTGGGCAAAAGATAAGGTACAAAAAAGTCTTGCCGAGGCATTGAACAGGTTCGAGAAGCCAGAAAACGAAAGATAAAGCCGTTTCTTTTATAAAATGATACAGAAATAATTTTCTATCAGCCTCAGTCGGCAGTCGAGCGAGACTAAACCACGCACAAACTTGGTCTTGGGAAGCCGAGAACCATTGCTTTATCTCGAATTTAACAAACCCAACAAACAAAATGTTCTCGAGATTAATTTATTTAAAAAAGTCAACTTTTCCCAGTGTCAAAACAACTGTTGACACACTGACTAATGTCAGGAATAAAACATCAAAACATCACTTCTTAAAATCGGTAAAATAAAATAACATAACCTTGCTTTCCGATGCGAATGTTCCTGTCCGTTTCAGGGCACAGCAGCGAGCTAAGTATAGCTAACCACAGCTCACGGTCAACAGTATCGCAGCTAAAATGTGTCTCCGACACTATATCAAGCTGATTTGAGAATCACCAACCACAGAAGACACCGTCATTTTCGCTCCTTTCATTCAAAACTCGATTCAAATGGCCTCTAGGTCGACCGCAACCACAAGTTTTCCGGGGGTACCGGTATTCTTTCAACTCCTGTAATTTTCAAGGCAACGTCCAAGCTTTTCGGCTCACAGGGCTGCTCCGATGACAAAAACCGACTTGATTTTTTTTAGCATTTTCTTCAAGATTTGTAGATTTCGCATTTCAATTCTGCTTTCGCTGTAAGTTTTCATTCCACGAGAAGCGACGCTCGCGTCAAACTTGACAGCGGCGTGATTTTTCTCGACCAATCACAATTCTTTGCTACGCATAGCAACCAATGAAACTGCTTCATTTTGAATGTATAAATCACGTCAAATGGCTTTTTTTCGTGCAAAGGCGGGGCAAAGGCGGGGCAAAAGCGGGGCAAAAGGCCGGCTTTCGCGTTATGTTGAATTATTTTGAAATAAAAAAGGCTTTTCGTTATTATATAAAACAAATAGATTCCATGTTGCCGTGCGTCTGATTCAGTAATAGATCACAGAAGACGTCAAAATGTGGTAAGAACATCAGTGACACACTCGGCTACGCCTCGTGTGCCACTTTTTTGTTCTTACCACATTT
>JAEMPF020034310.1:694-16163 GCA_022496165.2 Catalaphyllia jardinei
TTCTATATTAGTCTTTGAAATCACTTTTTTCATTTTTTTCTTATACTCTTTTTTCATTATTTTCTTATACTCTTTTTTCACTTTTTCTTCTAACTTATCTAATTTTGCTTTAATTTTTTTATCTTTAATGATGGACTTTTTAGCTTTTTGAATTGATCTCTTAATGTTGATTGTGGTTATAACTTCTTGACGACTTGTCTTTTTTATAAGATCAAGCCATCTATAGCCTAACAGTTTTGCTTCTCGCAAGTATTGAGTTGATAATTGTTTGAATAAATTCATTCTATATATATTATTTATATTATTTTTTTTAAATAATTATGCGTTTAAATAGTAATAATAAGAAAATTTATATTTCTAATTATTACTAAATTTTAATTTGAATTATTCATCAAAACTTTTTCCTTCTTTCATTTTTTATATGTTTATTTGTTTTTATATGTGTCCATTTTCCAGCTAATTTGTAATTATGATGTGGACAAATTGGGCATATCCACTCTTTGTTTAACATGCATTTGGTTTTTGTTGATCTTTCTTCAATTGAATATATTTTTGGTCTTCCCATTATATATATACTATATATTATTTTATTCTAAAGCCTTAATCATAGTGCGTTTAAATCCTTCATAGGAATCCAACTATTAAAATCATCTTTGTATCCCTTCCACTTCACCAAAGCTTGTTTCTTCTTATAGTTCCTCCGAATGACTTTATCAATGCGAAATACATCCTGTTTGGCTTTTAATAATTCAGGTTCATAGAAATTCCCTTGAATATCTTCACCTCTGAGATCTTTTATTTTGTATGTGATTGGATTAGTGTATTGGATCTTATCAACTGTGAACATTTCTTCTGTCCATTTTGGTGTATAACCCTTATCAAACACATTCCGTTTATACTTAGATATTCGGACCTGATCACCTATTTTAAATTTTGGTTTCTGTTTTGATGTTTCCATATCACCATATAAATTGAAGTAAACTATACCCTCATTCTTTTTCTTTGAAGCTTCAACTGGTGTCATTTTTATGCTTGAATGTTTTGTGTTGTTGTATTGTTTTACTAGTTTAGGTAACATGTCTAGATACATTGTATTACCTTGAACTGTGAACTGCTTCCACATTTTGGATTTAATTGTCCTATTCCATCTTTCAACTAATTTTCTCTTATAGGGCTTTCACATGTTTATTATAGAACTCTTTTCCCTTATCAACCCAAATATATTTTGGTTTTCTACCTTCCTTGAATATTGTTTTGAATGCTTCAGTGACAGACTCACCTTTCTTATCTTTTAACGGAACGATCCAACCATATTTGCTGAATACATCAATAACCATTAGAAGATATCGGTAACCTTTGCTCCATTTACTGAACTGTTGCATTTCAACTAGATCACTTGCCCATATTTCATCGATATGATTTGTGATTACACGCCGCCGAGTGAAATTCCGTTTTATGGGTGTATGTAACTCATCTGCTAATTTTTCTTGCCAGTTTTCTTCACTCGACGGCTTTTCCCGTTTTTTTGACTTCACACCCATACCTAATTTAGACTTAGTTGCTATAGCATTTCTGGCAATAGTATGTCCCCATTGTCGATCTTTCCATGGAATGGCATCGAGAGCCTTAACCATCTTACGATCAGCTTCATTTTTGCACTTCACTTGATCATTTTTTGGTTTATTACCGCAAACTGAATAGTCAACATCATGCTGCATACTGACTGCATCTGTTCTACCTGTTGGCTGTTGATATATCTCAAGTATCTGACCAGTGTTGGGATCATACCTCAGCTGCTCTTCAAGAGGGTTTCCAGGTCCTGTATACTTATGTCCAGGCATCACAAAACCTTTTTTAGGTGCAACCTTGAGAATAGCATTATGGATGTCTAACCCTCCACCATAACCTTTCCATTTAATCCATGAGTTGTATGATCTACTACCTCCAGCATCTTTGTAAGCTTTGTATTGCCTCTTGTATTCAGCAACCAAGGCTCTACCCTCTTTTGCACTCACTTCAGGTCCTTTGAACAATCCAGGTGCAGTGACAACATTCCAAGCTTTATTCCAATCAACTAATGGAAATGGTATTGGTAATCCACTACCACTATGTGTTGGATCCAATTTTTTTGATAAGTCTGATGTGAAACTGTCCAAAGCTTGATCAAGATATTGATTAGCCGTCTCTTTTATTTTTTGTTTGACTATATCTGATTTAACAGCCTTTGCAGCACCAGCTCGTCCGAGATTGAATAAACCTTTAACACCACTTTTAAGCAGTTGTTCTCCTAGTAAGCCCCCATCTTGTGAGGGCTTAATTAGTTTTTTGATTTCCTTTTATCTTTTCTTTTCATTTTGAGAAGTGACTTTTTTCTTTCTTCTTCTGCTTCTAATATAGATTTGGGAATTTAATGGAGACCATAATATCTTACTTGATGTTTGTCAATACACTCAGCTGCGGTTCCATATTTTCTTCCACTTGGTGGATTTTTAACTCCACAATATGGGCCGACAGGTTTCTTTTTTGGTAATGCGCCTCCAGTTGGATTGTTTACAACTTTGGTCTTTGTTATACCACATTCAGCACAAGTGCACTTTAACATCATACGCCCATTTTTAGCTTTAGCATATCGTTCACTACCTGGAACGCATTTAGTTTGTTTCTTCTGTTTAACACAATATGATTTCACCATTTATATATATAAATTATATATTTTTGATATAATATTCAACGAATCTCTCATTGTCCATTGTATCATGTATATTGAACACTTTTAATAAATCATAATATGAATTTACTTTATTCATTTCATTCAAAAAGTATAAACAAAAGTATCCACATGTGGTTGTATTTATATTTTGAATTTGATTATTTTGATGAAGTAGAGTCAAATTCTTTCTTTTTGCATGATTTACCATTTCTTGAAAAGGAGGCATACCAAAACTGTCAAAATAATTTATCATACCATCTTTTACATAAGTAGCTACCCAATGGCTTCCACTCATATATGATGGTTCAAGATCGTAAATAAATAATGCTTGGTTATGATTATGTGGAACCTTCCCATCTCTTGATAGAACATCATTGATTGGGATGTTGAAATATCTACACCATTTTAGCAGATCATGATTACTTAATGGGATGTCTTCATGGAATTTAGGTTTCACAGTATTGCTCCTAGAAGTGGAATTTGATTGAATCGGCTGTTTGGTCCTAATAGTAGACCCTTTCCTTTTTTTTTTGTTTGTCTTTTCTTTCCCATACCAACTTGGTTGTCACCCCAAGTACCAAAAAACGGTGGCGGCCTATATACACCCATTCTCGGAGCTCCTCTTCCCCCTTTTGGAGGTGGGGCAGGTGATCCAATCTTGGGGGCACCCCTTCCAGTCAAAGCTTTCAAAACCATTGGAATCCCAATACTGGCAAGTAAAGTACCAAGGAAACCACCTGTTTGTTTTTTGTTGGTCTTATGTGAACACCTGAACCTGTTTGAAGAGCGTCTAATATATCTTTTTTTTGTTTTACAGTTAGTAGGTGTTTGTTTGCAAGAAGCTTATCAATCTTATTTTGTGGAATGAGGAAACCTCCAGTTTGTCCTTTTCCAGATATCTTTTTAACAATTTGTTGTGCGCCTGCACTGGTTGCTCCTGCTAAAGCTGCCAATCCCATGGTTTTAGCAATGGTTGGTCCAAATGCACGTGCAAGAGCCAGAGCTGAAGTCAACAAACTACCACCAACTTGCTTTCTGATATTAGTCTTGGAAAGTTTGATGTCCATACCTTTATTCAATTTCCGATTCTTCTCCAATCTATTCTTAACTGTAGCTGGGACGTATAAAGTGTCATTCCCGCTAAGAGAGTCATTTGTTAACCTTATGACGACTGTTTCTCTTTTTTTGTAAGCGTCACCAATATTCTTTTTCTGATTTTCTGATAGTTTGACATTTATTGCAAAAAGCTGAGTCATTTCTTATATATAATATATGTTATATAATTTTGATTATAAAACGTATGTGAAATAAGGAATATATTACACTATAACCAATTCATTTCCCACCTTGTCGATTACGATAGTATTATCATATAGGACAATAGCATGGACATTGAAATTTGCAGCACTATTTGCGCTCAGTTTATACCTGAATATCAACTGTTTTGGGTCTCTAGTTACTTTTTCTGCTTGATAGGACAAATCAAAATATATGAGAGAATAGAGAGAGTTGTAATTAGACATGTTGAGTTGGGTACCCCTATTGTAATTATTCTTTCTCATTCCATATGACATCACATCGTTGAAGATCCTTACTTTTGATTCTGTATCGTATTCAGTTTCTGGATAGAATACTCCATTTCCATATTCCAATCTACATGACGTGAGACTGCTATTATTATCAGCCGCATTCAGTTTGAAAGTATCGAAGTGGTATGGATTTGTATTTCATTGTCTGTTTTATTTAGTTGGAGGTAAACAAAGACGGAAACAACATTGTCAAGAATTGGTGAGATCTGGAAGAATCCACTGCTCTGTGTTGGATTGGAAGCTGTATACAATTCTCTTTTATACGTCGAAGAACCTTTTGACAAAAAGGATTCAATAAACTTATCATATAAAGTGTCATTTGGTACTAGTCTCGGAACCCAAAGTAAGAATCTATTGACAACCACTAGACTAGCAGCTGCTGCAGCTACCTTATATATTAATTCTGCGTCATTCTGTAACTGTATATCGAACTGAAGTTGCATTGGGACCAACATTTTATCATATAACTCTTCAAAGAAACCGTATCGATTAAGAGGTATAATTACATTGACATCTTTGGCGGCATTCTCACCGTTGCCACCCTCACCAATTCTTTTCGTTAAATTTCGTCTAGCCTCAAATCCTGTATTTCCAGCAGCAGTTATGTCAGCATTTGCTACATCTAAATACCAAAAACTATCTTTAGCCACCGATCGACTGAAATCATCACTGTATTCTAAGAGGTTCTTAACAAAAGTTACTTTATGAAGATTATCAGTTTCGTATACAATCTTACCAGCACTCTTTATTGTCAAATGGTTAATTAATGAATGAGCTCCATTAATAACTGTTGATCGGGTTGTATTTGGAACACCTGTACCATCAGCCAATACCTGTAACAGAAACTGCACCTCAAAATAAGCATTATACCAATCATAGAACGCAGACCTGTCATTGATTGTGAACTTGTACCCATTTTTTTGTTGGTGCTGACCATTATCTGGGGTTTTAATAACATCATTCAGCTGAAATCGAACCAACTCATATCTTTGCAAATATTCACTTGTTCTGAAAGCCATTATATTAATATATTACATAATTTTACTCTACCTCCTTCTTCTTTTCAAACCTGATCCTGATATGAGTCTATCAATAATCATATCTGTACTTTCTTCTCGCTGTGATAGAACTATTTTAGCTCTTTGTCCTACATCATTAATTTTCATATTCCTAAGCTTGTTCATTATCAAATCTCCTGAATTCTCAGATGTCTTTTTACCTACCCTTTCACCTACTGATTTTAATGCTTTCTCACCTGATTTCTTGGCGAACTTTTTTACAACAGATGACGCAGCACTCTTCATTGGTTTGAAAATATTATCAACGATAATCCCTGATCCTACATGTTTATCCACAAAAATACCGAGTTTTGGATGATAAACCCTAGTGAATTCAAATGGTTTCATTATAATATTATGTTATATTATTTTTTTCAGGATTAATGAAAAAGATGTATCAGCTCCATTTAGGTTAATTAATCTCCTTTTTCCATCCGTAATATGCATCTTAATACTATTTATACTATTCTTGTTGATTGGATTAAATGTAACTCTTCTTGGTTCAATTGTAAAGCAGTAACTAGGTTGAAGCACACTGGTTGAGAAGGAATAAATGATGTCTGTATCCTGACCGTCTACAAGTGAATCATTGATAAGGTCGCAGTGGATATTAAGAATGTCTGTGTCTTGACTGAGATTAGGCACTTTTGGTCCTATATTCTGTTGATTTTTCAATATTTCTTTATCAAACCCAATCAGGTCATTGAAATTGCTTGCAGTTAAATCAAGTTGATAATTCTTGGCTAACATGACTGTGACCCTAAATGTTGTATTATCAAATTCGATAGTGATAGGATACTCATTATTATTAGCACCATCTTTGACAATCTTCGTTATGTCTTTGATGTATGTATCAAAGTCAGTATAGTTCCAGACTCCTTCTGGGAAAGTGATGTTGTGAAATGTTGAACCGTTATCAGAGCTGTACTTTATTAGTTGATTGTTGTATGATGAATTTACATTAATCCATGTGAATGACATGTTAATGATTCGGTTCAAACCAACCACATATTGAGAATTGCTATCCAATATTATGGGCCTGTTGAATTTGGTTATAAAATTCTGAGGAGTGTTGTTTCCTTGATCTTTGACGCTGTATGATGATAAAACAATCTCGCGATCCATGTATATAATAACTTTACACAATTATACTTTGAAATACTGATTATACAGTTTATTATACTGCAGTCTATTTATTGTTGACATTCTCAATAATGTGTCCAATATATTGACTCCTGTATTTCGATTCTCATCTGAATTGATGTGTTACCTGCAATGATCTCTCCAATAATCAATTCCAATTGATTGAGAATCTGCTTTCTATCATTAAAAAACACAACATTTCCACCTCTCTGTTTTTCTTCTTCGACCTTTTATCCCTGAACCTTTCCTTGTTTTTATTTGATCATTAAGATATCCAATGTATTCATTCAATACAACTCTTCGATCATCTATTACTTTTTTCGACATCTGCCTAACAGCTTCGTTTATCTTCCCACTATTGTATTTTTTTGTAACATTTGCCTTATGACCTGTTAATTTTTGCCTTTCTTTTACAGCCTTCTTTTTCATATTGTTGAGATATTGAATGTTTTTTTTGTCTGTCATTTCAGGTTGAACCAATCTATAATTAATATCTTCATAATTACCAAGACCCATATTATCCAAAATTTGATATGCTAAATCATAATCATTTATTGCATAATCAACTCCTTCATCTTCATCATATGCAGGTGGCTGCTCTTCAGGTAGCTGCTCTTTAGGATTTTGGGGAAAATATTGGGGATCGACATATATCTCCTTCTTCCCTTCAATGAGGTCCTCCAATGATTGTTCATATGTTGGTGGTTTTGGTACTATTTGTTTTTCTTGCTGTGGTGGTATAGGTTGTTCATCGAAAAGATCACCTAGACCCATGTCCTCAACTTCATCCTCAATATCAACACCGTAATCTGGAACTTCTCCTTTCTTAAGTGGTCTTTTTTTCTTTTGAGGGATTTTTAAATCCAAATCATCATCATCTTTAAATATATCATCTAATTTACTTGTCACTGGTTTGAATACCTTTTCGAATGACGATTGGCTTGTCTGCTGACCTATTTTATGTTGTGTGATTAGATCATGGACATAATTTATTTTATTCCCTAATTTGGTTTTACTTTTTGCAAGTTCTTTCCATTTAAGCAAACTCATTTTTGTTATATTATTACATTGCATAAAAATGACAAATCATATACAAAAAAACAACGTTTAAGACTGCGTTGAACACCATGTTGAACACCATGTTGAACACCATGTTGAAATAATATACCAATATAATATAATGAGAATACCGAATTATGATATTGAAGACGATGTGGTCTCAAACTTTAGACAACTATATGATTTCATGCCTCATCAATGTTTTCGGATGCTAATTTGCGGTCCAAGTGGTTCAGGGAAAACAAACACATTAATGCATATGATCTACAATCTGCTTTATTTTGATAAAGTTTATCTATATGCCAAAAATTTAGAACAATCTAAGTATCAGAATCTCATGGATGTATTTCAGCAGATAAGTGATGAGGTTGGTTATGATGTTATTGAAGCAAGAAATGATGAAATTATTCCAGTTCAAGATCTTGACTCTGACTCACAAAAAATCATCATTTTTGATGATTATGTATGGGATAAAAACCAAAAACCATTAATCGACTACTTTATACGAGGACGGCATAAAAGTTGTAGTGTGATTTATCTGAGTCAAAGTTATAAGACGCCAAAAGACATCAGATTGAATTGTTCTCACTTCTCCATTTATGAGTTTCCAAGTGCTAATGAGAAGAGTTTAATTTGCCGTGAAAACAGTATTTCAAAAGAATCATATGAAAAAGCAACTGAAGAACCATATTCCTTTGTATATATTGATAAGCCACGAAAATTCACCACTAAAAATTTCAATGAAAAAATATAATATATTAATATAAATGAGTTATTCAAACGGACTTTTACCTTCATCATCATCAACCATTGGTAAACGTGGACTACCTGGGTTACCAGGTGTTGGATTCAATTTAACAGAAGATGGTAATTATGATATTGAAGGGAAGCGATTAATCAATATTGGTGAGTCTACTGGCGACAATGATGGAGTTAGTTTAAAAGTGTTGAAAGAACATACTTAAGTCTGTCAAAAAAGTTATCATTTACAACTAAGTTTTCGATTTTATAAAGACTTTGGTGACAAGAGTCAATTAACTGTAAAACAACCACCAAAGACATCACCAAACCACTTTTTTCAAAATCATAACACGCATAATGATGCTTATATAATTAAGAAAGAAGGTGATGATACTGGTTTCAGTGGAGAAGCATGGTCCAGTATAAAAATGAAAGGTAATCAATTGGAGAGTGGTAGTTACACTTCTATTTTTGAAATATTTATTATTGGTAGTGCTGGCGGTTTTCGTGTTGATGATACAATAATTTTTAATGTCCATGGTGATAGTCATTATACGATTACTGCATTTGATAGTGACAAAATATCTAATCAATACACAAAATCAATCATTCAATTCACAACTGATGGAAGAGCTGGAGTAGATGATGGGATAAAATTCCAAATTAGATATTATGGTTCTAAATACAATAAAAACATTAAATTTCTATTTTATTCAAGAGTGATTAATGGGTAAACAGTCGACAAGTTTCGACCATACTATTTTTAATGTCCGTGATGTTGTTGATAATCATATGATTCTCTATTTTGAGAATTTAAATCTCAATGGCAATCTTATTGATGGTTTAGGTGATCCTGTAGCATACGCTAATGCTGTTAATAAGAAGTACGTTGACATTCAAAACTCTCAACAAAACATTGCTATTGCTGATAAAGCCAGTAAATCTTACGTCGATGGAAAAATAGCAAAAGTCCATATAGATACTACACCATTACTTCCCAGAGATGGAAGCAGACCAATGTTTGGAGATCTAAATATGGAAAACAATTTTATTCTTAGTGTTAACAATGTCTCTTATCATCAACCAGATGATGAATATAGTGTTATAATAAAAGATTTGAGAAGTGTTGTTAATAAAGGATATTTGAACTCAAATTTTATAAAATTAAAAGATAAATATGGAAAACAATACTTTGATCTTAATCAAAATATAATAAAAAATTGTGAACCCTATTATGATGCTATTTTTGATGATAACAGTTTAGTCAGTAAAGCATTTGTTGGTTCTCAAATTGCTAAAACACCACATGCTGCAAATACAGACAAATTTATTCATGTTGATGGCACAGTAGCAATGAATGCAGATTTTAATGCTGGTGGACATTTTATTGATAATGTTAAAACAATTGTTGAAGACGATGGAGAAAATCCAAATTATGAACAAATAAAACATAAAGCTGTTAATTTTGAACTTTTAAAAAGTACACGAGACTATTTAGTCCGTTTCATTTCTGAGATAGATTACTTATTAACAGATGGAAGTGAAGCAATGACTGGAAATTTAGATATGGGAAATCAAAATTTAATTAATTTGAAAGAACCAGAAGATTACCAATCCACATATGCCACCAATGTAAAATTTGTCGCTAATGCAATTGTTGATAATAATACAATTATAGATGGTATAATTGATAAGAAGTAGTATATAGGGGGGCAGGCTGTGGGACAAAACAATAGGAAAACTCCTATTAAATCCCTATTGTTAGCAAAAATATGGCCAAATTTAATAGGAGTTCTCTTATAAACCAAAAAATGATTTTTTAGCGCAATAAAAACAATCTGAATTAAACTCTGCATTTGTTTCGTCATCAAAATAGTTAAAACAACCACATGGAAGTCTAGTTCCATCATCAGAAGAATCATCAGATTCATAATAAATGGCTTCTTGTCTATCTTGCCTTTCTTGTCTTTCATATGCTTTTTGTTTTTCATCTTTACTCATTGAGTATTCAGATATTTTATCAATAATTATGCTTGATCCTATATCTTCTCTATTAGAATGCTTTTGTGCTTTAAAATTTTTATCCATATTATTATAATTTAATTTTCTTGTAGCAATAACTCCATCTTTTATTAAAACTTTTTTTCTAGGAATAACTTTAGGTTTAATCATTGGAATTTTTCTATTTTGAAAATTATAATATACTCTTGCGACTGTTGCTTCTGCTTCAGGATCCATATAATATATAATAGGGTGTCATTTTTTTTTAAGTTGTTTTTTTCTTAAGACATTTTTTACTTATAATAAGTTAATATTTTATTATTTGCATTACTAATTCTTTTTATTAAGTCTTTTTCTAATTTGACTATCTCAGGATTTCTAAATTCATCTAACATAATCGATAGCTCTTCATTTGTTTTTGAATGAAAATCAACTTCATTATAGATAAAGAAATATTGCAGTTCACCTATAAGAAATTTTCTATACAATGAAATTTGTCTTTTTAAATGATTAGTAAGAAATTGTAGCATATTATCAGGCATATAATATAATTATTATAATTTATTCAGAATATTTTTTCCAATAGTATTTTTTATACTTTTCAACAGAAGGGCACATATCAATAAAGAAATTATCAAGATTACAGATATCATTAATCAAATCTTCATTGTTAAATGGACCAACTCTCAATGCTCTCTTTATTCGGACTAACAGATGTGCATAGCTCTGATAAGCATACTTGCAGTTATTCATGTTTTCGTTAACGTTTTTATAGTCAAGCAAACATTCAATTAACATAGAACCACCAAGAGAAATAATAGTCAAAATAGATCCTGAGACGATAGCTGATGCAATACCGCCACCGGTAATGGCTCCTGAAAACAATCTTGCTGCATATTTAATATTTCTGTAATACCTATGAGCTCTCTTATATAAAAACCATTTTAGATGAATTGTTTTGTAATAACCCATCAATTCATCGATTTGATCGCTATTCAAGTCTTGTGAAATGTGATTGAAATCGCAAATTTTTTTAGTCATATTTATAAATAATTACAGGAAAATTATTTATAAATGCGAAGAGCTGCTGCATTGATTATTAACAATGCATTCCTGAGCGCCCCCAAAAAACGAAGCGACTAAAATAAAATTTTTGATTTTCTTTTTGTAAACATTGGCCGTTTCTAGGTCGCTCAGGAATGTATGACGTCAAAGAACATTCTAGAAAATTATAAGTCAAGCTCTATAATTAGACTTATTATAGTATGTGTGACATTGCTGTTAGTTTTACTTTTAAAATTAACTCTATCGCCTGGACTTAATTCAATAGGTGTATTAAAAGCAGCTGTAGTTGAGAAATGTCCAGAAGGTTTTGTGATATAATATTCGTTTCCTACTTCATTACCATTTACAATTACTGCTACTACAATTAATTCAGGAGCGTTATTGTTTAAAGTAGATGACAAAGCACCATATAAAATTCTAGAAGAAATAGGAATTGGAAAGCCATAGTTTTGACCAGTTGCTCCATTTCCGAAAGACCATTCAAAAGCATTGATAGAGAGAGGTCCATTTTCTTCGGCATGGATCGCGATTTTTGGTTTCGGAAAGGTAATATAGTCATTTATATTAGCAATTAGAGCGTTAAAATCTGCACTGTCTGTTTTGTTTCTCTCGAGTGAATCTATTGTATTAGATAGGGTTGTTATGTCTGAAGCATTTCCTTTCAGATTTATAGCTGTGTTAAAATCTGTTAAGTTGACTTTACTGGCTAATTGGTTGTCAACATAGCTCTTTTCAGCTTTATTGTTTTGATGAACAGTTAAAGTGTTATTGATAATGTTTAGATCGCTCGCTTCTAACTTATCGCCTAAGGCTGTTTGAACATCTGTCACGTTTGCTTTTTTAGCTAATTCATTGTTTACGTAAGTAGTTCCAGCTTTATTTTTTAATAAATCCGTGACAAATTTTTTAGTGGTCGCGTCACTGTTATCTACTGGAGCGGATACATTAGTTAATCTTTTTTTATTAATATGGTAATGCTGGTCAGCTGTCAAAGAGAAACCAATACCTCTATCTCCCTTTTCGCCTTTCACTGCTTTTACCTCTTGTTTTCGTTCTCCATTAGTGAAACCCATATATTGAATAAGTAATTAATAATTTTTAAATAATTGTTCCTTCACTCTTTTCATATTCTTTGATATCTCCATAAGCATCACTATTCAAATTATAGATATTTTTGGTTATTAAACCT
The DNA here is from genome assembly GCA_022496165.2 of Catalaphyllia jardinei. Taxonomy (NCBI): domain Eukaryota; kingdom Metazoa; phylum Cnidaria; class Anthozoa; order Scleractinia; family Caryophylliidae; genus Catalaphyllia; species Catalaphyllia jardinei. The sequence goes on from JAEMPF020034310.1 coordinate 13,250, forward strand.
CTCTTTATAGTGAAAGGAGAATCTGACACATAGATTATACTAAATTCATGATTTGGACTCTGAAATTGAGGATGAGTTACAGTGATTTGTTTAGAGAGACCACTGAAAATAAATTTCATAGTATCATTTCTAATAAATAACCAAAAATAGAATTGTTTTCCTTTGGTGTTATCAGGAATATTAATACTTTTTAGACTTGGCTCATTAATTAAGGCATTTCTGGAAACTGCTACTCTATCTTTACTAATAAAAATATTGATAGGAAAATAACCACCACCACTCCAATGTAAAGTTATTATCATACTATCACTTGTACTAGCTTTATGTATGAATGTTAAGTAAAACGTGACATTACCGCTGTTATCATCATTTGTCTGATATGAATAATTATTTTCCGTTCTACCTTCAATAGAATCAGGGAAATAAATCCCTTTTATTAATAATAATTTTGAATCACTTCTTATTAAATTTCTATATATAAATTTAATTAAATTAATATTTTTGTCTAATTGTGTTTGTAGATCAGAATGGACTGTCCCTATAGAACTCTGCAAATTTGCGACTGAAGTTTGGAAAGAATTTTTTAAATCATTTAACTGTTTAAAATTTATAGCATCACTATCTTCATTTCCTTCTGGAAGGTTTTTAATGGTTTTATTATTCATATCGATAGGAGCTTCAAAATTGACCACATCATTATGGAAGTAATACAATCGGTCCCAGAGATGAATCGAAACATCATTCTGGTAACCTCTAACACCATAGACTACCACATAAATATCTGTTTTAGGGTCTGACCTACCTTTAAGACGAATATCAATATCTAAATCATCAAAACTAGGATTGATAATACCCTTATTAAAATGTATCACACTTCTTGTGTTATTATTTACTATTTTGCTATTAATTTTACTGACAGAGAGAGTGCCACTAGATGCATTAATTTCATCAACAGAGAGTCCATCACTAATATACATTTCATAAACTATAGTATAGTTTCCGATTGGTAAATAAACTACATCAATACTTAGTCGAGTACTATAATAACCTAGACTTGAGTCATAATCAATTTGAAAATGGTATGTTTTTTGATTTACTTTATGATAATCTTTATTTATGAGTCCAATTTTATGAATATCACTATCATCCTCTTTGAAAAGGTCATCATCCATTACTTTTTTGAATACATTTTCTTGGTCAATTGATTCAATTGCTCTCTCTTCTGACTCTTCTATAGCTTTATCAACATAAGCTTTATCAACATCAGGTGTTGGCACTTTTGCTATTTCTGAATCAATATAATTTTTATTTACAAAATTTCTATTATCAACATAACGTTTATTTGCCGCATCTCTCTCATCTGTTGGGTCGGCTATTCCCTTTACCTTTTTATTTACTATCTGGCCAGCATTGGGACCACTCTGCGCAGTGTATTGGAAATTAAGGTCGCCAGTCATATTATCACCTTTTGTTAATACTCTATTAGAAATTAATACTCTAAGATATGCTCTCTCTTTTTCAAAAAAATCAAAGTTAACTGCCCTCTTTAATATTTCTGCCCTATTATCAGGGTCACCATCTCTCTCAATAATTGTGGCGAGATTATCTATGTATTTATTACCCATATTTAAATTACCACTCATAACTCTCGAACCATCTAATTTTAATAAATCTGAAGTATCTACCGAAGGAATTTTAGCAATTTCTCTATCTACATATACTTTACTAACAAGATCATTATCACTAAATAAATTATCAGAATATGGCTCTGTGTTCTGAACTTTTTTTCCTCTTAAATCAAAAGCCTCAGTTCCATCAGAATTGCTCTTTAATTTAATAAAATTCTCATTTAGATATTCTTTATTTACAGCGCTATATAAATCTTTTCTCTTATCTGCTAATGAATCAGTATCTTTGTGATCATCTACGTTTTTTATTTGAAGAATATGATGAGTATCCATTTTGAGATCACCTGTCATAGACCTACTACCATCTAACTTTAGTAGATTTGAAGTGTCTACTGATGGGATTTTAGCTATCTCATCATCAACATATTTTTTTCTTACCCCATCGTTAGGATTTGTTGGATTACCGACACCAACTATTTTATTTAAATTTAAATCTATTACACTATTTCCATTTCTTTTCATAATTAATTTACCACAATCTTCTATTCTATTATTATCCATATCAATATGCCCATTCATTGTTCCTCCAGAAAGAGGCAATAATTTATCAGTCTCAGTATCAACATAACCTTTAGTTGCTGCATCATTAGAGTCAACTGGATTAGCTAAACTCTCTATTTTATTTCCATCCATATTGATATTTTCAAAGAAGAGTATCTCATAGTTATCATCTGTATCGGGTATCTCAAATATTCTATCATTAAAATCTGTACCTCGTGATCCTTTTACAACTCTTGTTTGAAACTTGAAATTCATAGATGGGTCTCTCTTAAATACTTCAATAGTAAATTTTATTTTACCTTCTGATCCATCACTTGAGAATTTTATATATGACTTTGTTATATTACCATTTTGTCTACTAGCAAAAGTATAAAGTCTAAAACCGTCAGAGACATGCACATTAAATATATGAGTATAATCAGTTACACCAGTTATCTTTATTAATGATGTATATGCACCATCTCTTAACCTATCTGACTTCATTTCTAGTTCGAGAAAGGTTTGACCACCAAAGTCACCTGATGTACCAGATGGAGATGTTTCATAGAAATTATTTGATAGATTTAACTCTATACCTGACTTAAATATCTTTAAACTAGGTTGTAAATGAAAATAATTTTCATTAAATTCAAAATGATCTTTTAATTTTTTATAATTAACAGCATCTTTATCATTTATTGGGTCAGCTAAATTAACTATTTTATGTGATTTTAAGTCAAGATCAG
>JAEMPF020034311.1:2500-17500 GCA_022496165.2 Catalaphyllia jardinei
ATTTTGTATTATGGAATTGTGAGACGAAAATCTAGCTCAACTTTTGGCAAAGCATATAAAAAAAATTCTTTATGGGGAAGTGGAGGCAGAGGAACGGTAAATTAACGAAAGTTTGAGTCACGTATAGTCCGCCGACGCCGAAGAGGGGATGACGGGGCTAGTGGTATTTAGCGGCGCTATTTTCCAGGTTAGGAGACATCCACTGATTTAATTAACTGGTAATGGCGTCCAAACAACAACTTTATCTTACAACAGTTAATGGAGGACAGAGATGAAGACCGAAAAGATTTAACGTGAGGAATTTAGCGTTTGTTTAATTAACCCTGTGACCTGTATTTGCTACAGTACTATATGACCACCAGATTTCCTATGTAACGTCACAAGTTAATTGCTTGGTTTTAAGACGAGGCATTGTTGACGTTAACAAATTGAAATTGAACTCTATCTGTTTAGTCAGCTACCATGGCAACGCACAACATGTTAAAAGCACCCTTTATTAACCCGGCATAAGGTGCTAATAATAAATATTCCTGAAGGGAAATAGAGTCATAGGCACCCGCTAATTTTCCAAATTTTATATTGAACAGAAGATCCGCCTACGCCGAAGAGGGGGAGAGGTACATGAAGTGGGGTCACAGCCACCTTAAATTTTAGAACATTTGAAGTAGCACAAGGTCTCCTACGGTCTCACCCACGCCAACAGGTGGCCAGGAGTGATATTTGGAGACGCTACATTCCAGGTCAGAAGACAAACGCTGATTAACCTGTTAATGGTGTCCAAGCAACAATTTATCCTACAACAGTGGAGGACCATTAGGTGGGGATCGAGAAGATTTAGCGTAATACTTTAGCGTCTGTTTAGGTAACCCTGTGACTTCAATTTGCTACAGTACATTTTGACCACCAGCTCAAATTATGATGTATGCTTTTCCAATATAACGTCACAAGTTAATTGCATGGATTTAAGCAACCTCGTTCCCAGGGTCCTCTCTCTACTTCTAGAAAGTACCCTGGTTACGGCTGGTCACGTGTCCATGCATGCCAACACAAGCCGCACAGAGGGTGGGTCCTGAACGTAATTTTGTCAACACTCTCTAGGGAGGTGAATGTTGCGCTGCTATACAGAAATTATTTTGGAAGCAAGTTTTTCAGAGATCCTGCCTGGCCAGTGCTTCGGCTCTACCTGAACTTCTATGAGGATAACATATTGATTGAGAGAGAACTTTGCTTATATTATTATTATTATATTTCACTGCGTTTTTAAATAAACGTCAACAACCTGCTTCGGATTAGTTTAATCAGTTTTTCACACCAAAAGAATTAAATAACCGTGAAATCATCGATGGAATACACTCAACTTGGAGCGACTTTCTTGACCGAAAATTGATGGGATTTACCGCTAAACAGTTTTAAAGCAAAAGCCGTTGCATTTTGCCTACGAGCGACCGATGTCGTTGTTGTCAAGTTGTTTATAGAATTTTACACTGCGAGAGAATCGAATGACCGCCAAACTTTCTATTGGATGGACTCAATCAAATTCAAAGCTGTCTGTGCCAAACACTGGACGTATCAAACTCTAAACGAATGTATCAATGCCTCCGTTATGATTTTTCCGATCGAAAAATATGAGCTGCTTGATCAAGCTTATTTATGTTTAGCCCACAGACGTTGTCAAATTCTTCGTAGATTTTTGTCGCTGCAAGAGAAGGGAATGACCGTCAAACTGTCGATGGGAATAACTAAATCAAATCCAAAGCTACCTTTGAAGGCGAACACACGACCTATTGGACTCTAAACGAATGAGTAAATACCTACGTTGTGATTTCGCCGAATGAAACATATAATTAAAGTTTACCGCGCGGTCCATTTATTATTGTGGCTCTTTGCCAAATTTTTCACCGCCACAAATTCCAAAGACCGTCCAACTGTCGATGGAAAAAATTCAGCCACATGTGGAGCTAACCTTTAAGCCGAGCATTGAACGCATAGAACTCCAATATCGAAAGTGATAATGCGTTCGTTGTGAGTTTTGTAGATCCACAACGGGATTTTTTTACAAATTCCACTCCCTACTGGGCTCAGTAGCTGAGCTCAGTGGAGACAAACTATAACTTTCCAGCCCCTCCCTTCAATCACATCTCTGGAATCTGCTAAAATCTAGCAGACACGTGACCAGCCGTAACCAGGGTACTTTCTCGAAGTAGAGAGAGGACCTGGGAACGAGATTGGGATTTAAAACCGGACATTGTTGACGTCAAAAAACTGAAATCGGACTCTATCTGCTTAGTAATTCGAGATCTTGTCGCGTTCCTTTGCTGCCTAGACCTTAAATACATAAATCCTCCTCTGTTTTTGTTTTTTGTTTTTTTGTTTTTTTGTCCTTTTCCCCCCAGTTTTATTTAGAAAACAGCCAGAATTTAAGGCCACACAAGCTTCATATTACGAGGTTATATACCTAGAAAAACATTTTTAAAAGTAACTTTATCTTCTTAATTGGTAACAAGGACATTATGCAAAGCATGCCCTCTCTCACTACTCAGGCTGCCAGCATATAATTGGCTATAACGGACAATTACAGGTAACCGTTTGAAAAATAATATGCAGTATCTATCAAACAATTAGGCAATAAGATTACTGTGGACTGCCACGATGTAAACGAGCTTGAAACCGCTATCGCTCTCAGTCTGCAGTCATCTGGTGAAGTGGTTTCTATTGGCAACAGATCATGCAGAAAATGGAGCTTGTAATTCATAAACTAGGAAACTATCTGCTTGTATTGGCGTTAATTGTCTCTCCGTCAAATGCTTCTAATGGTAAACGTTTCCTCTTTTTGTAACTTTAAAACATCACTTTAGTTGCAGTCTGTTTTTTCTTCGAATTTTCATAACTACATCTTTCCTTTGTTGTTTTTCATCTCTATATAATTCAAGTCATTGATGTTGGTGGTAACACTCTCAGCCGCGGCACAGATAGAGGAATGGCTTACGCCAAATTTAAGGCTCACAAATTTTCCTACCTTAACATCACCAACATTGGTTCGGATTATGTTCTCAAAGGCAGCGAGTGTGGGCTTGCTTGTGTCAACATACCGTCATGTTTCTCCTTTAACCTGGCTGCATTCTCCGATATCATGAGCGGAAAAGTCTTTTGCGAACTGCTCCCATCTGATATTTACAACAACTCCAAAAAATTCGTCGCAAGCCAGTTTCACCATCATTATAGTATCACGGTAAGTGAAAAATCATGAAACTTTAAACAATTAAACATGCGTTTCTCTATATGTTCCTTTTTTTCTCAATCTCACTACTAGCCCGATCAGTAAAAAACAACTGAAAGAAGAAAATGAAAAACAAGAAGAAAAAATGAAAAGAGACAAATCTATGCAAACGCTGAAAAGAACTGGGAACATGTTCAAATTAAATTTAGTAAGACTAAATCTCACTTTCAAAAACATTCTGAGTGCTTTCCTTAACATAGGATGCATTAAATTAATTCGGCACGTATATTTGAGGTCCGTCGAATTCTGCTCCTCTTTCTTAATGACGTTTCTACTTTCAAAACGAGATGCGTAGGGCTTCATAATTTGGCCAAAATTTTTAATAAGACATGCAGGTGGTAACTTTGTTGATATCCTGATAAATGTTACGCCATTTCTCGAAAGATTAGATCTTTCATTTCTGAAAGCGCAAACATTGCTGGGTTTGAATTACCACAACGGTTTCCTTCTTCAGAAAGGTTAGCCAGTGCATTTTGGCGCCTTTCGCTTTTAATCGGAAGAGCTTATTTTGTTATACCTTAAAACTAAAACGCTTCAATTGTAACACCTAAAAACAATGACAGATTTAAACAAACGGAATTTAAAACAGAGATAAAATATTCATTGAAGTAGAATTGTCTGCTTTGTTGGAGCACTTTGCAGAAAATTCTTCTCAAAACTGCTTGATTGCAACTAAACACGCGAATATTAAATTTTATGGAAAAACAAAAGCGACAGAGTGACGTGATATATACCTCTTACTAACCGAGTTCGAGGTCTGTACCGTAAGTTACGGACCGAGTTTTTTCCCCTTTGATTTAATCGTAGGGGAAAAAACGAGGATCCGTAACTTACGGTACGGACCGAGAAGACGAGGTTAGTAAGATATTCATTGTATCTCTATTGTCGTTAGCACATTTTAGTACACAATTTAGAGTAAAAGAAAGTTTTAAACTTTTATTTGCTATATAAGTTGAGAAAATTTTGCGATATAAATCATGCAACAGTTTACCAACAAAAAAATCTAAATTTTAGCGGTCCGTGCAGGAGAGTACGGCCCGCTAAATTGACCAATCACAGCAAGCGTACTAACTTAGAGATATAATAAAACGGCTTAGTGTGAGGAAGTGATTATATTTCCATTCCAGTCTACTTGCATCAGCTGGCCTTGTCAGAATGGTGCAACGTGCGCTGCACATTACGAGAAGAACAGTTATGTCTGCGTATGTGCCAAGGGATACACAGGAAAGCATTGTGAAACAGGTAGCCTTTAACGGTATCCGTACTGGTTTAGAAGTGACAATTATTATATGGCTCGGTCTCACAAGGACTGGAAACTACCATATTCATGAATTTGATTGCCTGGAATGGATATTGACCGCGGTCTAGATTTTTCTGTCTAGACCGGCATGTAGGCCGGTAATGTTTTGAAGTCAAAACGTAGCAAGCTAAATTGCAAAATCATTGACTGTTTTCATCTAAGAATATTTATTTCTGTAAGCGCCAAAAAGCTGATGAGAACAAAGATAAAGAGGACGAGCATTCAATTCAGCTCATCGCCGTTCGCAAGGAAAATGTCGACAGTTAGTACAAACCAGTTGCATGGAACGAATTAAATTGCTTTTGTTTTTGCCATGTAATAAATAAACATTTTATTAACTGAGCTAAGTCGGTGTGTATGGGAGAATTTTTACCTCGGTCGTGTGTACAGACCTCCTGCTCGATTAATAAGAGCTTAGTATTGATCAGTACCAATGCGAAATGTGGTTATAGGAGAACCGGAAAAAAGTGCGAGAAAAAAATCATAGGCAGAGTAAACTTTAAACTTCAGCTAGTTGTAAGGTCGTCAAACTTGTGTGGGTAAGTGGGAAGCTCATTGAGGATCTCGTTTAAGATACAAAGGTTCAACCCTTCAGCGTTACTCTAAAATATAAGTTTCATTATAACGTAGGTGATACAGGATATACTCGTGAGTACCTGCACGAGCTACCAAGTGGATGTACACAATTAAAAATCGTGCTCCATTTACAGACACTACCAGCTCAAACAAAATCGCGTCTCTCAAACCAGAACTGAACGGGAAAGCTGACGCAATTGGCGCTTAAGTCTTTCTTCAGCCCTCTGTTCAGGGTATACATTTCTGCTCTAGCCTGATAAATACATTTATTGAGCTTTGTCTACGCTTGGTAATTGGGTTTATTGGGGGGCCCTTATCATGTAGCTTGTAAAGCATCAAAGCTATTCCGTTGAATTCGAAAAATATGTTTGTCAGTTGCTGATTGTGCAGGACACATTAAGATCATTAAACAATAACAACTTTTTATTTTTTATTTTTTTATTAATATTATTATTATCATCATCATCATTATCATCATCATCTTTGTCATCTTCATCTTCATCTTCATCATTATTACTATTATTACTATTATTATTATTATTATTATCATAATCATTTTCATCTCGATTCAGATATCGATGAGTGCGCTAGTAACCCTTGTCTGAAGGGTGGAACTTGCACGAATCGAGTAAATGGGTTCACGTGCAGCTGTGTGCCGGGATTCAGAGGAACACGGTGTCAAACAGGTTAGTATCTACATGCTTAAAAGTCAAATTTACACATCTTTTCTTTAGCTAGCCATTTTAAAGCAACGAAATGTTAAAAAAATATTCAAGAGGAAACTTATGCGGGAAGTTTTCTTTCTGAGCCTCGAAAAGAAGGAAAAAAGTTAAAGTACGAAGACAGCCGATGACTTCGCAAAAGCGTTTCCAAAATGACCGCACACTCCAGTGGAAGGAAATGAACTGAGACTCTGCTTTGTGACGTCACTGTTGTGTTAAACATTGTTGCGTTTCTGCGTTAGTGTGCCGTTCTTGGGGAAGATACAAACCTTATTTTACTTGGGAAATGCAGAGTTCGCCCACTTTTCGGCGGGCATTATTTGCTTGTTTTTCGTTGTTTTTTTCCAGTTGCCGGCTTGCAACTTTCCAAAGGGAAGCTAAAAACCGTAGGTACCGACTTTCTTGAAATCAAATTGACGAAGCTTAAAAGGGTGTCCCAAGAAAATTAAACTCCTTACCGCAATGTTTTGTTCGAAGCTGTCGTCTATAAAGTGTTTTGGACAAACGAGCGAATGCTTCGAGGGCGTAAAGCAATCCTTTTTATTTTTATACGCCAAGGTTTGGGTCCTCAGAGAACTTCAAAGTGCTAACTTTAGATTTTGAGTGGTTTTCCTCTGAAGTTCACTGGGAACTTGGAACCAAATCAATTTCAAATTTCCCGCATTTCTTGAGCTCATTAATAGTGACATCAGAAGTTTTATTTCCGACAACTATCCTCCCAATTTTGCCGACCGCTCTACGATAATGAAGGATGAAAAACAGTGCCAACAGATATCTTCGTTTCTCTGATTTGCTGAACATGTTTATCCGTTAACTCATACTCGCTATAAATCACTCTGAAAGGAAAAACAGTACCATTTATTTCTTGAACTAAACAAAACTAGCTGCTTCCATCGGCTTAAGGAGACTCGAAAGGGTTTTTAGCTGCACGCGCGCGCGCAAACACACGCGTCAGCTGAATGAATCAAAATTAGCACACCGGAAGTTAAATCTCGCGTAAAATCGCGCGAACCGGACATAAAATCTGCAGAGAATATTTGTTTTGCTCGGTGACCTATCTTGATTTTTTGCAAGCATGCACCATTCACGATGGCACTTGAAATATATAAGTTTCGGAGAACAACAAGCAGCGAGTTCAATTAAAGAATACCAGTTTCTCGCAACTCTTTTCGAGTGCATCAGCGGAGGCAAGGGCTTTATCGAACCGCATATTTATCAACGAAAATTTAACAACACAGACGAAACCTGGTGCGAATTGCCAACAAAAGGAAAGAAGCGGGATTACGGCAAGATTTCCGTATAACCCCATACATTTATTATGCACACAGTTCTTTGTTTAACTAAACAATAGCGGTAACAATAGCGCCCCTTTGAGACTTATTCGCTTTGAATAACTTTAAATTTTACTATTTACCAAGTGTCGCATACTTTTAGACTTTTCCCGAATTTTCTGTCAAAAATACTGAAAAACAAAGCGATTTCTTGGAGACTTAAAATCTAAAGTACGCGAAACGGAAACGTAATATCAGAATTTTGGGTACATTAACCGTATTTTTAAAATGAGCACAGGCTTAAAACTGCTTATAATAATAGCGTTTCCGACCTTTGCGCTAGTTCAAAATGCTTAGAAAATAGTGTCTTAGGCCTAAGCGAAGGCTGCTTGCGGTTAACTATAAACTGTTGATCGGGTCAGCGACTATTTTACTAATTTTGTAAATGAAAATGAATCGAACTAAAATTATTGCTTACCTTCATCGTGTCATTCCAAGTTTTTAGCCCCTTGATTCCCTTTCTCAAATTCAGTCCAATCAGATTACGAACAGTGCATACAGTAGTACGAGGAACAATTTACTTATCTTTGCGTACTCCATACAAGTCGCCGATGGGCCTGATAAATGTTTTCAAAACGATCTTCTCCATAGTGTTGACGCCACAACCATTCCCGTAGATAGCTTTCGAAGATATCTTTGGATGTTAGTTCCTGTACGAGGCAAACTTTGTTTGACTCCTCCCCATGTATTTTCAGTGCGCATTGATGAAATGCCATTGCAGTTTCTTCTCCAACATCGCCATTCGCACCCATATCTCGATGAAGCTCGTCGTGTCCACGTCCATGTATTGCTACAATTTTCCCGCGGACACTTAATAGAGTTCTAAAGTGTGACTTCACAAAAAATTAAATCTGTGAAATTATGGGATTGGGTGCCATTTTCGAATGGAGTATCCTTAAAAAAGGTTCCTTGCCAAAACTTAGCTCTTAATTGTAATTCCCAGCGGAAATATGAAGGATTGAAATTTGATACTGCCCCATATAAATCTCTCTAATTTTGAGTCAGTTCTAAACTGAAGGAACAGAAACAAATTTTGAAGGGTTTGTATGGAATGCCATCAAACTTTGATCCCTTATATCTCTACCGGGAATAGCAACTCGGAGCTAATTTTTGGGATGAGGACGTCTTTTAGCATGCTCTATAAGAATATGGCATCATATCCCATAATTTCAAAAATTTTATTTTTGTGACGTCATCACTTTAGAACTCTATTCACGACGCGAGCAGGTTGTGTTTCTTGCACCACTGTATTCACTGGTCGTGATCCGCCAAAATTTCGCAAAGTGGAATAGAATTCAATGAAGACACTGATGTATACGTAGCTAACAGTGCTGCTGAAGTCGAAGGAAATAAATCCTACCTCCCCTTCTATTCACCAGGGACCCACAAAAGCAATGCATGCTTTCGTGCAGCGTGCAACATGCGTTAAACACATGAATAAGTAAATTGTAATGTAAATTTTTTGGAATGCGAACGAGTGAAGTAAAATAAAAATTATTTCTAGAGAGGTAGTCGTCAATTGAACCTCGTGGTGTAGTGATGTAGAAGAGAGACTCGTAAGGGAGAGGTATGCTAAAGGTAGGTGGTTCGAGACCTGATGCGGTACAAGAAAAAAAAAGGAAAAAATGGTTAAGGAGCCTGGGTAATATAGAGAAGAAAAAGAGAGAAGAATGGAGCTAGGGGAAGAAGTGAGTCGACGAAAAGACAGCGCGCGATAGCCAGCGACAGCGCGCAATCAAATCCTCTTTTATTCATACGGTAAGTAGTAATTATCAATGTATATATTCAATACCTTAGGGATTTGCTATTGTCTTCAAAAACAATAAAGCGCATACATAATTAATAATTCTGCATGCATAATAAATGTATCTGGTTATACGGAAATCTTACTTAAAGGAATGTGGACTGTAGACGGAAAAATCTTTGTCAAGACTTCGCCTGAGGGTAGACCGATCCGAATTAACGCAGAAGATTATTTTTTAAATCTCTAGGTTAACATGAATTGCTGTTAGGTTGCCACCAGTACTGGAGTTATATAGTAAATGAGGGAAGTCTCAAGGTGGTCTAAGAAAGCGTAGCGAGAAGCTTAATCTCTTTCATTTTTCTTTAGCTTTTTTTAGTGGAACTAGCGTTTGTTGTATCTTTTATTATTATTTTTTTTCTTTGTGAGTGTCTTTTTTTAAATTACACAATCACATTCCAATGCAAAATAACTTAATGTGCAAAGTCATCTCACTCAACGTAGGGGGAATACGGGATCAAGTGAAGAGAGAAGCATCTTTTCAGATCTAAAAGATCAAAAGGCAAGCATTTACTCTCTTCAGGAAACTTACTCAGAACTAAAAGACGAAACAATTTAGTAAAACGAATGGGGTGGTAAAATGTGTTTCTCCCATGGGTCTCGACACAGCAAAGGTACTTGCACATTAACAGACCCTTCAATAACCTAAAATGTACAATACTCTTTTAGTGATAACTCAGGAAGGATTGTTCTCATTACAGTCAGTATAAATGGACAGAAAGTTTCATTCTGCAATGTCTATGCACCAAATAATCCATCTGAGCCAATTAAAATTCACCCAAGAACTGAATAATTGTATCATCGACAAATCTGAATTGACCAACCTCATTGTTGGAGGCGACTGGAACTGCACATTAACAAAAAAAAAGATAAAAATGGTGGGACACCGTGAAAACCAACACAATTCAGGCATTTACTTTTGATGACAATGTAAATTTTTGATCTAATAGATATACAAAGAGCTCGCTACCGAAATTTGAATACTTATTCCTACGTATCCAAGGCCTTAAATAATAAATCTAGATTGGACTTTATTTTAATCGCAAAGAATCTTTCGAAATTCGTTGGAAGCACCGGAATTAAAACCTCGATAGCTCCGGATCATAAAACAGTTCATCTTTGTTTATCCCGGCCAAAAAACTCCCTAAGGGGGCAGGATTTTGGAAATTTAGCAACACCCTATTGAAGGACGAAAATTACACAGGTGAAATCTGTGTATTAATTCCTCGAATACGTGAGAAATTCGAAGCTTTGACCGACAAAAGATTGGTATGGGAATTAATTAAAATGGAAATTCGCCACCAAACCGTGTCTTTCGCCAAAAGAAAAGCTAGAGCTGCCTCTAAGCGGGAACTGAAATTTCTAAGCGTTTGGAAGAGCTTGATTATAAAATATGTAACAGTGATAATTTATTAAACATAGATGATATTTTAAACGAATACGAGAGCCTTAAAATAGAAATGCAAGCAATATACGAGGAAAAAGGACGTGCGGCCAGCCTTCGATCTAAATGCCGATGGGTGGAGAAAGGAGAGCGACCGACCAAATATTTCTTCAATTAAGAAAAACGAAACTATAACAGGAAAACAATCACCGAACTTCAAACAGACGTTAACGAAATAGTAAAGGAAGAAGATAAACTTTTAGAAACAATAGAGAAATTTTACGAAGATTTATATAGGTCCAAAATAACGGTGTCCCAAGTGGATTTTGACGAATCATAAGGATATTGAAATTCCAAAGCTTCATAACGAAGAAAAGAACGAACTGGAAGGGCCCTTCACTTTGGAAGGATGCAAAAAGGTGTTAGAAACATTCGAAGACAATAAATCTCTAGGCGAAGATGGATTTACCGCTGAGTTTTATAAACACTTCTTCGACCTAGTAGGAACTGATCTTATAAATAGTCTAAACCAATCCTTTGAAGTTGGAGAACTCTCCATTTTACAGCAAAGAGGTTTAATTACTCTGATACCCAAGGAAGATTCCGATTTGCTAGACCTACAGAACTGGGGACCGATAACTTTACTCAACATAGATTATAAGATCGCATCTAAAACATTGGCCAAAAGGATAGAAAATGTACTTCCAAAATTAGTACACTCCGATCAGACTGGATTTATGAAAGGTCGTTACATTGGAGAGAACATACGGTTGATATACGATGTAATGGAGTACACCATGGTGGAGAAAAAAGGAGGAATTTTGGTGTCATTGGACTTCAAAAAAGCTTTTGATACTTTGGAATGGCAATTCGTAAAGAAGATATTAGAGCTTTTCAATTTCGGTGAGAATGTTAAGAAGTGAGTTAGAATCTTTTATGCTAATATTGAAAGCGCAATAATGAATAATGGTTTAGCCACCAACTGGTTTAAACCAAAAAGGGGAGTCAGGCAAGGGTGTCCGCTTTCCCCGTATCTCTTCATACTTGGGGCAGTGGAAATCAAAGGAATTATTTTATTTGGAAACGAGGTTAAAATAAGACAATTTGCAGACGATACTAATCTATTCTGTGCAGATGTTACTTCTGTAGAACACGCTCTAAACACGGTTAGTATATTTGGTGCCATCTCCGGTTTAAAATTAAACGTGAAAAAGACTAAGGCGATTTGGCTAGACGAACAAAACCAAGCCATTACAATTAGAATGGTTAAACCAACCTGTTAAAATTAATTTTAGGGATTTACTTCTCCTATGATGAAAATAAGAACATGCACCTTAATATCGTTTTAAAAATTCGGAAATTACAGACAAAACTGGATTTATGGAAAGCAAGAAATCTGACCCTGTTTGGAAAAATTTTGATAATTAAATCGCTTGGCCTATCACAAATAGTGCATGCAGCGTCTAATGTAAATGTCCCGAATGAAATTATATAAGTTTCGGAGGAAATTATCTAGTATAATCTTCTGTAAGCCATAAATCGCATTTTCTTTAAATGTATTTAATTCTACTAGATAATTTTTTCCATACTGTCTGAAAATTTAAAGAATTGAGGGAACTTTCCAACAAAGAATAAAAATGGTAGTTCACCGAATTAGTTTTTCAGATAATTTACAAAAACTGAAATTTAGTAGACGTTTTTGTGCACCTAGTGCGTTGCCATGGTAACTGATATGACGTCACAAGTTCCCTCAAAGTATAGCCCAGCAATAGAGTTGCAAGGAGACATATAGTTTGCCCACACCATTAAATAACCTTCTTCGTAATCTTCCATCGTTTCACAAACACTGCAGCAACGAAACACCCTTTCGAGCCTCCTTAAAATAACGCATCAGTGGACAAATCGCGTGGTGTGGCGGTGTCGATCTACCTCGAAAACATATTTCCTTTTCATTATTATTACTCGATTAGAAGTCCAGTTCGAAGTTTTCTTGTTAGACTACGGCTAGTCCCTCTTTCGCTTAGTCCTTTTTGATTGACGCGAGAGAAAAGCCGCGAGAAAAAAAATGGATGGCCGCGCGTGTGGGTGAAAAGCACGCGCGGCCATTTTTCCCGGCGGTTGTCTTTCGCGTCATGTACGACGGACTAGGCGAAAGAGGGACCACTCGTAATCTATTTCCTTTTAGTATAAATTTACCGTAGTCTTTTGTGAATCCGTGAATTTGATTGGCTAAATTACCGTTTTCTATCTGCTGATAGTCAACAGTTACGTATCAGCGCACATCGCGCATCACATTTGAACCTGATGTAACGTAATAAAACAGTTCTTTTCTGCGCTGTACTTAACATTTTTTTCTTTTTATGCAATGAGACTACGGTAAATTTATACTAAAACAATTAGACTACTCGCCCTCGTTTTCTACGAGCGATAGTCAACTCGGCTGCGCCTCGTTGACTATCTGTTCATAGAAAACTCGGGCTCATAGTCTAATTGTTAAGTGTTATATGATAACAAGTAACCGGAGTTTCGTAATTCCCCATTTTCGTACAAGGCAACAATTGAAATGACGCAAATGCCACATTTTGCTGCGATGAATCGAATTATGACTTAAAGTTTGCCGCCGTATTTACATTATAATTAAAAACTTTACTCTGATTCAATCACTACAAATCGCTACGTAAAATAGTTCACCCCTGAACTGAAAACAATACCGTTTCGTTTCTAAGGAAACGAAACAAAAAACGGAGCGAATAAGCCGGATAAGCAGAATAAGCGGCACCTTTTGGCAAGTTTTTTTTTCAGTAATCTGTAAATAGGGTTGAGAACCACCTTAGGTTTTAAATATTTAATGCGGCTCTGAACCCTACGCACGGAATTTTCTTTTCTGCTTATCAAAGTCTGATAATGCCAAAAAAATTAAATAAATAAATAAAAATAAAACATCACCGTGCCGTTTCGGAAATATACTGATTACGTATACCTAAAATCAAGAGTGTTTTTGGCAGGTCAAATAGCAGCTATGGTAATCTATTGTGTCGCAAAAACGACATCAATATTCAAACTAGCTAAAGAGCGTGATAGCCAAAATCAATAGCACAAACTGTCGCACTTCAACGTATTATACTTTTCTTGCGTAAACAAAACTATTAACCCGTGAGTTTCCAGAACCACCCTTCACAGGAATAAAAACCCCAAAAAGTGGCTCACAGCCTGACTGTTACACGAAGGCCCACATATGCCTCACGTCCATGTGACTTTACTTACGTGCACATGAGCAAGCCATTGAGCCTATGGAGCATCAACCTATTTTCTTCTGACTTGTATTTCCTCCAACGTGTCCAATGATGAATAATAAAAAAGTCTGAAGTTGTGTTAATTTGTTTCATTTAATTTCATTGATTTGGGTTGATTTCGTCTGTTTGTTTTGTTCTGTTTGGTATCTATTTGTTTTGTTCCGTTTTATTCAGTTGCTCATTAAACAGAGCTCGACTTTGTTCCCACTTAATTTGATACTGAGCTTATGAGAGTGACCTTACGACAATAACTTCTGCTTTATCATAAGGCTTGAGAAGACACTTAAGCTTGTCATCGTTGCTTATCATTTCTTGACAGGGTTCAGTGCTGTCTTTACCAATCTCGGTGCGAGTGGTAGATATGGTCCAACATCGCTTGGGGGTCACTACACAGGTCAGGATCATGACGGTCAAGTTACACTGTCCAGCGGTATTCAACATTGGACTGTGCCATATACTGGTGATTATCGAATAGAAGTGATAGGAGCAGCAGGGGGGTACGATAATTTCGCTCAAAGTACTCAGTATCGAGGAAGAGGTGCAAGAATGATTGGAACTTTCAGCCTATCAAAAGGTGAAATCATTCAAATACTAGTTGGTCACGAAGGAGGAATCAACAAGGTTTCTTTTGCCTCTGGGGGTGGTGGAGGCTCATTTGTAGTAAGAGCAAATAAGACGCCACTGATAATAGCTGGAGGTGGGGGAGGCGTAGAAAAGGCATCCTCACGATATGCAGGATGTGATGCCAGCACCAACACAACAGGGAACCCTGGGTACAATTCATGGTCAGGAGGCAGCAATGGACATGGAGCACAGACTGCTGATAATGATCTTTCAGGTGAGTGGGTCGAGTATATTGTGTGCCTGAAACTGAATTAAGACCCTATAATGTTAGTGTAGAAATCTGGAACTATTTTGGGCCAGGAGAACCGTGGCTCACGTGATTACACACTATGTGTGCTTACATATGTGTGCTTACATATACAGTAAAATCGAATTCATTTGCAGTATTTGATAACGTTTTCCGCTTACGGCCGGTGCGCCTGCTAAAGTGTGTTAAGGAGGCTTGAAAGGGTTTTTAGCTGCACGCGCGCGCGAAAACACACGCGTCAGCTGAATGAATCAAAGCTAGCACACCGGAAGTTAAATCTTGCGTAAAATCGTGCGAACCGGAAATAAAATCTGCAGAAAATATTTGTTTCTACCTCGAAATTTTGCTTGGTGACCTATCTTGATTTTTTGCATGCACGTACCATTCACGATGGGACTTCAAATATAAAAGTTCCGGAGAAAATTATCTAGTAGAATTTTCTGTA
>JAEMPF020034312.1:0-13056 GCA_022496165.2 Catalaphyllia jardinei
ATAATGTTATTAAGAAACGTTTTGTCGCAAGTTTTTATCGTCAAATGTTATTCCAAGTCACTTCTTCTTCTTTCCAGTTGCTTAAATTCGAACATTTACTGCGAGGATCATACTTCACTTGCATCTATAACCGCAGTTCAAATATGAATTATTTCATATATACATATCAGACAAAAATTACTTGCTGAATTAAAAAAGGGGTTCAATTAAAAAAAGTCGGCCCCCCCACCAACCAAAGAGGAAAATTTAGAGAAATCAGACCCTTTTTGCTCAATTGAAAAAAGCGATTCATGGTAAAACTAGTTTGAAACCCACCCCAGATCACAAACCAGCAGAGTTTTGTAAAGTACCCTTATACGAAGAATTTTTAGAAAGGATTAAAGAAAGAGAAGAATAATTAAAGAAAAAAATTCAGAAGATATAGATGACCAAAAATCAGAAGATATAGATTACCAAAAATTAGAAGATATAGATGAGTCTGATAAAAAAGATGGTAAAGGTTTGAAAAGATACAAGACATCACAAAAAGGACAATATGGTGGTTTATTTATCGATCTTCCAAAACTGTATGGATATTTGAAGGTTGTAGCTCACAAGAACGGCAAGAAAGTATATGAAAAACAAGGTGACTTTGATACACTTGATATTCTAACAAAACGATTCAATAGCAGAAAGAATTACTCTAAATTAGCAAGATCTGTGTTAAATGATCTCAATAGACTTAGTAAAATACCCAACACACGAAAAACAAAGAAAAATCGAGATAAGTTGAGATAAGTTGAGAATAATATAACATATCAGTATATGGATATCAATAGAATTAAAAGTCTTCTCAATAGTGAAATTAAAACTGGAAAGAAGGTAAAAGAAGCCCGTGAAGTAATCAAGACTTACAATACACAAAAACAGGATCGATATGATGAAACAGCAGAAATATTGGAACTTTCAATTGATGTTCAGAAGAATATTAATGACAAACAGGATAAACTAATTGAACAGTTGCAGAAAAACCAAAAAGCCATAACAAGTGGATTGGAAGACATTGCACTGATGAATATATTACCAGCATTGCCATCGCCAATTGAAACCCAAAAATTACCAATAGGCTATAAACCAAAAATGATGGAGAATATTGATGGTGAACCAGAAAAGAAGTCACCTTATAAGTCAGATATTGATAAGGGTTTTACAACTGATGAGATTAAAATGATGATTGATAAAAAAATTACCACCTCCTTCCCAAATATTGGAATCACACATCAATAGCTCAATCAACTTGGATGACTTCAACCAAAACATCGGAGAACAAATCAAAGATCTCGGAAGAAAGAAAGGATCTATGTCGAAAACCAAAAATACGAGAGATAAAAACAAAGAAGAAATTTATGGTTTGAGTCAAGAAATTAAATTGTTACAAAAGTACAAAAAAAGAATAGGTATTATAGAAGAAGGCGCGAAAACACTCGGTAAAGGCATCTATACACAGAAAAAGAGAACGCCTATAAGATATCAGAAAATGGACAGTATGGTGGTCTGGTAATTTATCTTCCAAAACTACACGGGCATCTCAAAGTTGTGGCTCATAAAAACGGACAGAAAGTATACGATAAAAAGGCCGACTTTGACACACTTGATCTTTTGACAAAACGATTCAACAGCAGAAAGAACTACTCAAAACTGGCAAGAACTGTCTTCAATGACCTAAATAGACTGAGTGAAATACCAATACACAGGACCTCCAAGAAGTATTCCAAACTTGGATCAGGTGTAATTATTTACTACAATAATCCACAAGATTTACTTTCACGATTAGAGCTGTTTGGAGGGTCAATGTCTGCTGGGAACAACAGCAATGATGTCAAAGAAGAGTTTGTTAATATAGTACACATGTTGAATAAATTGAATGTGATAGATAACAAACAAATGAATGACCTCCTGAAGGAATATCTATCTCAAGACATGAAGCATGAACTTGCTGTTAGAACAATATCCATGACTTACAGCTGGTATAATATCAGACAATCATATGGTAACAATCAAATAAAATACAGTGAAGATGGTGGTGAAAATTGGGAAACAATCACATTTGTTGACGGAATGTACAGCTATGATGACATTGATGAATGCATTAAAAAGGCCATGAAGGATGATGGAAATATGTTTAACAATAATGGTAAAGATGAGTATGGTGTGAATATGTACTTTGTTTTATCCACATATCGGGTGCTTATTGAATTGAAAGGGAATTTTCAATTAGATCTCAGAAACACAAATTTCGGAAAACTGATTGGCTTTGATTCAAAAATAATTGACAAAACAGAGTATGGAACAAATCTCCCTGATATTACAAGAGGAGTAGATGAAATACACATTAACTGTGACAAAGTAACAGACAGTATTACTGATGGTGAATCTTCGAGTACAGTAGCTGTTATTCCCGTTGAAAATCTTGTCAGATCCCTTCCATTTACTTACAAACCTCGTTTTCTTGCATATAGCCCAGTATCAGGTCATTTAATATCTTCAATGCGGTTTTATGTTACTGATTCATCTGGGACTCCAATTTTATTTGAATGGGATAGATTGGTACATTGAACTGTTTCTACGATCAACAGTTGTATAATCTTATAATATATGATAAGACAGTGTGAATTCAAAACAATGTATGATCCAGATTTGGATATGGATGTGACAAAACATATCTGTGATAGAGGTATGACTAATATCTTTGATGAGGATATGACTGTTGGGGGAGGTATGACTGATGTCTTAAAGACTGTTGGAAGTAAAATATTTGGAAGAACTGCAAAAAAGGTGGCTACAAAAACCGGTGAATATGCTGGCTATAAGGCTGGTGATAAGATAGTCGAGCTTCTAAGTAAGAAAACAAAAACTCCATCAGTTCAGATGGAACCAAATACATCAATCCAACCACGTTTGTCAAAACCAAAAGAATTAACTGCTCAAGAGGTAAATGAAAGAGTAAATCAAATACTTTCAGGTGGAAAACTTAGAAGAAGGAATTTTATATAAACATATAATATATGGCCAATTATCGAAATTCAAAATACGTTCAACGGTATGAAGATGTTGTTTTTGAACTTCAAACAGCATTGATTACAGATATCGCAAACGATCAACATCAGAAAAAAGATAATCATCGTTTTGTTGTTAACAATAGCGGAGAGTCAACCCCTTTTGATTGGTATCACGCTAGATTCAATGTAGATTTCAATTTGGAGAAACTAGCAGATGCAGGTGATGTCGCTGCTAATGATCATAATGGGATAGTTAATTCAGCATCTTCTCATCAAAAAATTGACTATTAAGATGAATGGAGTTGATGTTTATGAATGTTCGGATGCAAACCATGCTACAAACATCAAAAATCTTCTGGAATATTCTCAGGGTTATTCAAAAAGTCAAGGTACTAATGAATTCTTTAATATTGACACAACAAGACATGCTGAAGAAAGAAGAGCTGCAGCTCAGGCAGCAACTTACAATTCAGGTTTTGCTGCTAGAAAATTGCTACTGAATAATGGTGTTACAGTGAATGCAGAAATACCTCTAAATCGGTATGGCTTTTTTGAGAGCCTTATTGATGAACTCCTTCCGAATTCTAAAATTGAGTTAACAATAAATATTGAGAGTGACAACAACCTTGTCTGGCAGGCAGCAGACAATTGCCGTGTGATCATTTCTAAATTTCAGCTGATAGTCCCTCGTATTGTTTTCAATGCAGATGGAAATTCATTATACATGAGCAAATACCTTGAAACAAGAAAGTGGACCTATCTTCATGAATCGGTTTATAAAAGTAATTCAACACAACAGAAGACGGGTAACTTCCGCATTTCAACAGCGGCTAACAAACCAAGGCATGTTTTCGATTTCATAATCAATGATGCAAATGGTGAAGCACAGACAGCCAATAAATTCTTGTATAACACTTTCAGCGTTGTTGATAATAAAGCATTAAAGAGCTGCCATCTTGAAGTTGGAAATGGAAGAGATTATAAAGAGGTTCATTACAAACCAAAAGAAGAACCAGCACGTGTATTCCGAGATGTTCTGCTTTATGTTCATGCCAACAGTCGTTTTGGTAGTGATACTCTCCTTAATAGGTCAAACTTCAGTACAATTTTTCCATTTATTTACTTTGATTTAACAAAGCAACCAACAGATATCAAAGACGGTATGACAACACTTACTTTCAAATATACACTAAGCGGTGCTACTAATGCAGGATACTCGATTTATTCACTTGTCCTTTCTGAACAGAATGTTGAGATGAGAAAGACTGATGGGAAATTAATCCTGAGGTCTATGTAAAAGAATCGATCACAATGATAAAATATTAATTATTTTGTATACGTTTTGTATACGTTTTGTAATCAAAGATTATATAGCGTATATTATATACAAGAAATGACTCAGCTTTTTGCAATAAATGTGAAACTATCAGAATATCAGAAGAAGATTATTGGTGATGCTTTCCGTAAAAGAGAAACAGTCGTCATAAGGCTCACAAATGATACTCTTCACGGAAATGACACTTTATACGTTCCAGCAATGGTCAAGAAGAGATTGGAGAAGAAACGGAAAGAGAATAAAGGTATGGACATCAAACTTTCCAAGACCAATATCAGAAAGCAAGTTGGTGGTAGTTTGTTGACTTCAACTCTGGCTCTTGCACGCTCATTTCGACCAACCATTGCTAAAACCATAGGATTGTCAGCTTTAGCAGGAGCAACCAGTGCAGGTGCAAGCCAAATTGTCAAGAAAATAGCTGGAAAAGGAGTACAGACAGGAGGTTTCCTTATACCACAGAATAAGATTGACAAGTTAATTGCAAACAAGCATCTTTTGACTAATAAGCAGAAGGAAGACATTGTTGCTGCCCTTCAAACAGGTTCAGGTGTTCGTATAAAACCAACAGCAAAGCAGTCAGGTGGTTTCCTTGGTACTTTGCTTGCCAGTATTGGGATTCCTATGGTCTTGAAAGCTTTGACCGGTAGAGGTTTGCATGTTGAAAAATCAAGACCAAGAAGATCGATACCTGTATATGTTCCTTCAAAATCAAAAAAAAGAAGGCCGAGGTGAAAAAAAATAAGATGATAATGCCATATCAGCCACCACCGTTTTTTGGTAGTTGGGGTGACAACCAAATCGGTATGGGTAAAAAGAAAAAGAAAGGAAAAGGTCTTCTTCTAGGTCCAAACAGTCCTTTCAACAGCATTCCATTGATAGGGGCTATTTTGTAAATAAACCATTATCAAATCATGATTTGATGGACTGGGTAAAACAACTTGGTATAAAATACTTCAGAGGTGTTTTCAGCAAGGATACATTATCATCACAAATAAAAAATAAAGAATGTGGGATAGTAAATCTTGATAACCACATCGGACCAGGTACACATTGGGTAGCTTATAGAAACATTGATAGATTTTGTGAATACTTCGACTCTTTTGGATTGAATATGCCATCAGAGGTTAAGAAATATATGGCCACTAGTGGAAAACAATTAGTGTATTCAACTGATGAGATACAAGAACGTGATTCAGTGTTATGTGGTTATTGGTGTTTATACTATCTACTAGAAAGACAGAAGGGAAGATCCATTCTTGATGCAATACATAATGCTAAATTCGATATGTCAGACACAAGTGTCAATCATAGATTCATCATCAATTATTTCACAAAAAACCAAAATTATATATATAATGGTGAAATCATATTGTGTAAAACAGAAGAAACAAACTGAATGCGTTCCAGGTAGTGAACGATATACCAAAACCAAAAATGGTCGAACCATGATGAAATGCACTTGTGCTGAATGTGGGATAACAAAGGCCAAATTCGTGAAGAGTGGGAAACAAGGATCAGGATTTGATGAGCTTATTGTTAAAGGATTGGCATCAGGTGCTAAAGGACTTTTCAACTTAGGTAGAAATAAAGCTGGTGAAGCAATAAAATCAGAGACTGCCAAAAAGAAAATGAAAGAAATTGGACAAAAGTATTTAGACCAAATCATTAATTCAGTCAGCGATGATATGTCAAAAAAGATATCGGGTAAAGGAAGAAAGTCGGGAAACTGATTGAGCCCTCACAAGCTGAGGGCTATCAGATAGGAAAAGGATTACCAATACCATTTCCGTTTGTTGATTGGAAGAAAGCTTGGAATGTTGTCACTGCACCTGGATTGTTCAAAGGACCTGAAGTGAGAGCAAAAGAGGGTAGAGCCTTGGTTGCTGAATACAAGAGACAATACAAGGCTTACAAAGATGCTGGAGGAAGTAGATCATACCACTCATGGATTAAATGGAAAGGTTATGGTGGAGGTTATGGTGATATCCATAAAGTTATTTTAAAGGTTGCACCCAAAAAGGGTTTTGTGATGCCTGGGCATAAATATACAGGCCCTGGTAACCCTCTTGAAGAGCAGTTGAGGTATGATCCCAACACTGGTCAGATACTTGAGATATATCAACAGGTCGAACAGATGCTGTTAGTATGCAGCATGATGTCGACTACTCAGTTTGTGGAAACAAATCAAAAGGTGATCAAGTGAAGTGCAAAAAAGAGGCTGATCGTAAGATGGTTAAGGCTTTGGATGCTATTCCATGGAACGACAGACAATGGGGACATGCAATAGCTCGCAACGCTATAGCAGCTAAGTCTAAATTGGGTATGGGTGTTAAGAAGCCAAAAAACGGGAAAAGCCGTCGAGTGAGGAAAACTGGCAAGAAAAATTAGCAGATGAGTTACATACACCCATAAAACGCAACTTCACTCGGCGGCGCGTAATCACAAATCATATCGATGAAATATGGGCAAGTGATCTAGGTGAAATGCAACAGTTCAGTAAATGGAACAAGGGTTACCGATATCTTCTAATGGTTATTGATGTATTCAGCAAATATGGTTGGAGCGTTCCATTGAAAGATAAAAAAGGTGAATCTGTCACTGAAGCATTCAAAACAATATTCAAGGAAGGCAGAAAACCACAATATCTATGGGTTGACAAGGGAAAAGAGTTCTATAACAAACATGTGAAAGACCTATTAGAGAAAAATGGGATACAAATGTACTCAACTGAGAATGAAGAGAAGTCATCAGTAGTTGAAAGATGGAATAGGACAATTAAATCCAAAATGTGGAAACAGTTCACAGTTCAAGGTAATACAATGTATCTAGACATGTTACCTGAACTAGTAAAACAATACAACAACACAAAACATTCAAGCATAAAAATGACACCAGTTGAGGCTTCAAAGAAAAAGAATGAGGGTACAGTTTACTTCAATCTATATGGTGATATGGAAACATCAAAACAGAAACCAAAATTTAAAATAGGTGATAAGGTCCGAATATCTAAGTATAAACGGAGTGTGTTCGACAAGGGTTATACACCAAACTGGACAGAAGAAGTGTTCACAATTGATAAGATCCAATACACTAATCCAATCAAATACAAAATAAAGGATCTCAGAGGTGAAGATGTTCAAGGGAGTTTCTATGAACCCGAATTATTAAAAGCCACGCAGGATGTATTCCGCATTGATTAAGTCATTCGCAGAGATCATAAGAAGAAACAAGCTTTAGCGAAGTGAAGGGATATAGTGATGATTTTAATAGCTGGATTCCTATGAAGGATTTAAACGCAGTATAAACTCACATAAATGTATATAAATATATAGTATACACAATGGTAAGACCAAAAAATATTCATACACCAATCAAACATTTCAGTGAAGAAGAAAGAAAGCAAGCAATCACACAAAGCAAGACCAAGTACATGGTGAATAAATAATGGCAATGTCCTGCATGTGGAAATAGGAATTACACATTAGCCGGGAAATGGAACCATCTCAAGACAAAGAAACATATGAAAAATGCCCAAGCCATAAAGGATTAAGAAATATATAAAAAATAATATAAACATATATTGTATCAACACAGTATATGCTGTTTATTTGCTGTTTAAACGGTAGCCAAAAATATTCTTGTTTGTCATGCGTTTAAATGTGAAAAGTCAGATTTAAACACACCATTATTAATACTTAAACATAAAATAATATAAACATAGTATATATAAATGGAAAAAATTATCTCAGCCTATAGTATGAACACACGCGATCTCTCAAAACTAACCAAATCTCAGCTTATCAACTTATTGTTGAAGCAAAATGAGAAAATAAAACTGTTGTTTCAGCAAAATATGAAACAGCAGTTGAGAAAGCCAGTCCCATTACCAAGGAAAAATGTAAAGCAGATGGTGCAGGATTATGAAGACAACATCATTCCTCCACCATTGGAATTTAGGGATGATTATAAACCAATTCCAGCTCCAAGGAAGAATGTAAAGCAGATGGTACAGGATTATGAAGACAACATAATTCAACCACCATCAGAGTTCAGAGATGATTACAACCAGTCCCATAACCAAGAACCAAAAAACCAGTCCCATTACCAAGGACCAAGATAGAGCAAGTTGCCAAAGCTCTGAAAGGCTACACAAAGTCCTTCGAAATCAGCATCAATAACAACAAAGACCCACTTGAACAACTACAAAACACAAGAAAAGCCATCGAATATCATGTCACAAACATTCTCACAGATGTGAAAGGTTTGAAATTCGTTGAAACGCTAAAGGTGACATTCAAAAAATTAGCAAATAATGAAATAGTGTACAAAACCGCAAACTTCAATAGCAAACCTCAAACCATCATCAACAACACAGAAATCCCAGAAGCATTACAATTATCAAAACAGCAAATCTTAAACATGATAGCTCAATGGGTATCTGAAGGTTCCGGTTGGACTATTGAATCTGTTGACAATCATTATCTTAATATTGTACAATATCAACCAATGAAAGGCTCATCATACATCAAACTACCACAAGAACTCAGAAACAGCGCAAAGGGATTGATCAACATGAAAAATGAGGATAATGAATGCTTCAGATGGTGCCACATCAGGCGCTTAAATCCTCAAGATAAATACCCACAGAGAATCAAAAAATCAGACAAGGAATATATACAAGATCTTGATTATACTGGGATTGAATTCCCAGTAACCACAAAGCAGTACAATAGAATTGAAAAGCAAAATGAGATCAATATCAATGTATATGGATATGAAAACAAACAACCATATCCTGTCTTTGTTTCAAAAGAAAAATATGACAGACATATGAATTTATTATTGATAACAGAAAATGAAAATAAACATTATGTTTTAATCAAAGATTTCAACAGGTTTATGTTCAACCAAACAAAACACAAAGAAAGGAAGCACTTCTGCATGCATTGCCTTCAACCATATCCTGTCTATGTGTCAAAAGAAAAATATGATAGACAGATGAATTTATTATTGATAACTGAAAATGACAAAAAACATTACGTACTCATCAAAGATTTCAACAGTTTCATGTTTAACAAAACAAAACACAAAGAAAGAAAGCACTTCTGAATGCATTGTCTTCAGTGTTTCAGCTCTGAAAGAGTCTTGAACAATCATTAAGATAATTGCATTCAAGTAAATGGAACACAAGCAGTAAAAATGCCTGATGAAGATAACAATATCCTAAAATACAATAATCATAATAAACAACAGCCTGTACCATTTGTGATCTACGCTGACTTTGAGGCCATAACAGAAAAGATATCTGGTTGCAAACCTAATAATGATAAATCATATACAGAGGCATACCAGAAGCATACAGACTGTGGATACGGTTATAAGGTTGTCTGTTGCTATGACGATAAATACAGCAAACCTGCTAAAACGTATAGGGGTAAAAAGGCTGTGTATAAATTTATGGAAGCCATGTTGGAAGAAGTCAAATATTGTAAGAGAGTCATGAAAAAAAAATTCAATAAACCATTGAGAATGATGAAAGATGATGAAGAGAAATTTCAAAAAGCTGAAGAATGTCATATTTGCGATAAACAATATACTGATAAAGATATTCGAGTTCAAGACCACTGCCATATCACCGGTAAATATAGAGGCTCAGCCCATCAAGATTGTAATTTAAAACTTAGAGTAAACCCAGAAGAAGTAAAAATACCTGTTATATTTCATAATCTCCGTGGTATGACTCTCATTTCATCATGCAGGAGATTGGAGCTATTGTTAAGAAACACACATACACAAATAAGAAAGGAGAAGAGCAACAGATGACAATCAATGCCATTCCCAACAGTATGGAAAAGTACATGGCTTTCATGCTTGGAAATCATCTGACCTTCATTGATAGTTTCCAGTTCATGAGTTCCAGTTTAGAAAAACTAGTGAGTAATATACCAAGAGAATCATTAAAATACACCTCTCAAGTATTTGAAGGTCAAGAGCTTGATCTAATGGTTAGAAAAGGAGTATACCCATACGACTATATGGATAGTTTCAAGAAATTCAATAAAAAGCTACCACCGAAAGAAGCATTTTACAGCATATTAAATGATGAACATATATCAAATGAAGACTATGAACATGCCCAGGATGTGTGGAATACATTCTCTCTTAAAAATATGGGTGAGTACAATGACTTATACCTTGCGTCTGATGTCCATCTGCTGGCTGATGTATTTGAAAACTTCAGGAAAACATGTTTAGAATACTATAGATCCATGCCATTATTTCCCATCTCCCGGTTTGTCATGGGATGCTATGCTTAAGATGACTGACATCAAATTAGAGCTTATGACTGATATTGATATGTTCCAGTTCATTGAAAAGGGACTGCGTGGTGGAATAAGCTATATAGCCAATCGTTATGGTAAAGCAAACAATAACTACATGAGAGAATACGATGAGAAGGCGCCCTCAAAGTATATCATGTATCTTGATGCTAATAACCTTTACGGTTGGGCTATGAGTCAGTATCTACCAACAGGTGGATTCAGATGGATGACACAAAAACAGATTGATAAGATAAACCTTGCCAATTATAAAGAAGATAGTGAGAAGGGTTTGATACTAGAAGTTGTTCTTGAGTATCCAGAAGAATTACATGATCTTCATAATGATTATCCACTTGCAGCAGAAAAGGTGGAAGTAACCAATGATATATTATCTGAGCATTGCAAAAACATATCTGAGAAATATAATATATCAACCGGTCTGGTCCACAAGCTCATACCAACCTTGGGGAAAAAAGAAAAGTATGTATTACATTACAGGAACCTCCAGTTATATATTGATCTCGGTTTGAAGGTTACCAAAGTCCATCGAGTACTTGAGTTCAATCAATCCCCTTGGTTAAAACAGCATATTGATTTCAATACCGAGAAACGTAAGAATGCCAAGAATGCCTTTGAAAAGGATTTCTTCAAGCTGATGAATAACAGCGTATTTGGTAAAACGATGGAAAATCTCAGAAAGCGAGTAGATGTTAGATTAGTTACTGACGAGGAGAAACTGTTAAAATTAACCAGTAAGCCAACTTATGTCAGTAGTAAGATCTTCAATGAGAATCTGGTGGCTGTGCATAAGATCAAAGAAACACTCACCCTTAACAGGCCAGCATATGTGGGTATGTGCATCTTGGATCTTAGTAAGACGTTAATGTATGATTTCCATTACAACTATATCAAAGAGAAATATGGGGACAAAGCCAAGTTACTATTCACTGATACTGATAGCTTGACTTATGAAACAGAAGCTGAAGATGTGTATCAAGACTTCTGGAATGATAAGCATAAGTTTGATAATAGTGACTACTCTGAGAGCTCACCTTATTTTGACAAGACAAATAAAAAAGTAATCGGTAAATTCAAAGATGAAGCTGCAGGAGTCCCCATTCATGAATTCATTGGTCTACGATCTAAGATGTATAGCTATATGAAAGACGACCAAAAAGGAGGAAAGACCGCCAAAGGAATCAAGAAGAATGTCGTCAAGAAGAACATCACACATGAAAACTACAAAGATACACTCTTCAATAATAAACAGATACATCACAAAATGAAAACAATCAGAAGTGAGAACCATCAATTAGGAAGTTATTAGATAGATAAAGTATCACTCAGCTGTTTCGATGACAAAAGATGTATACATGAAGATGGAATAACAAGCTATGCATACGGACATTATAATATCAAACATTAGTCATATTCCTTAATTCTCATATTGGTCCCAGTATTAGTCCCAGTATAGAGTTCTAAAGTGATGACGTCACAAAAATAAAATTTTTGAAATTATGGGATATGATGCCCTATTCTTATAGAGCATGCTAAAAGATGTCCTCATCCCAAAAATTAGCTCCGAATTGCAATTCCCGGTAGAGATATAAGGGATCAAAGTTTGATGGCATTCCATACAAACCCTTCAAAATTTGTTTCTGTTCCTTCAGTTTAGAACTGACTCAAAATTAGAGAGATTTATATGGGGCAGTATCAAATTTCAATCCTTCATATTTCAGCTGGGAATTACAATTAAGAGCTAAGTTTTGGCTAGGAACCTTTTTTAAGGATACTCCATTCGAAAATGGCGCCCAATCCCATAATTTCACAGATTTAATTTTTTGTGACGTCACACTTTAGAACTCTATTGGACCCAACTCTTATTCTCACATTGGTCCCAGTATTAGTCCCAGTATTGGTCCCAACTCTTATTCTCATATTGGTCCCAGTATTAGTCCCAGTATTGGTCCCAACTCTTATTCTCATATTGGTCCCAGTATTAGTCCCAGTATTGTTCCCAACTCTTATTCTCATATTGGTCCCAGTATTAGTCCCAGTATGGGTCCCAATAATGATTCAAGGTTTTGGTTCCAGACCGATGTCCCGGGTTTTGGTCTTGGCTCAGATTTTGGTTAATGGTTTTGGTTTATGGTTTGGTTCAGATTTTGGTTTATGGTTTTGGTTTTGATGATGGATAAATAGCATTGTAGTGGGAGGAATGAGATAATTTGAAAAAATGGTCTCGTACCCCCAACTACTATACTACTTCCCGCCTAGCGCACTACAACAAGAAGTCGACTATCAGCTCCCGAGAGATCCAGACCGCCATCAGGTTGCTTCTGCCCGGGGAACTTGCAAA
>JAEMPF020034313.1:0-13973 GCA_022496165.2 Catalaphyllia jardinei
CATACCTCTTGAAGAATGCATTGACCTGGCGGTCTAGTACATTTCGGATGGCAATCCTGACCTTACAACACTAACCCATTTCATATTTAAGGTTCTTTCTACGACCAGATAGATGGTGTAGCTAAGGGCTCCTCCCTCGCTCCAGTTCTTTCTAATTTATTTATGGTCATCATGAAAAATTATGGTTGGAAAATTTCCAAGACTCCAAGGACCCTCTCTGAGATATTGTTTTACCGACCTTATGTTGATGATACATTTTGTTTATTTCATTCGGAGAATCAAGCACTACTATTTTTCAACTATATTAACTCCAGGCACCCTAACATCAGAGTCACTATGGAAAAGGAAATAGATCATAAGATACCTTTCTTAGATGTTTTGATCAACAATGATCAATGATGCGAGTGTATTTAAAGTTAAGACAAGTTAAATTTATTTTTCCGGCAGAGCTTCCAATTCTCGAGGATCTCGATGCTTAATTGACCTCAGATCAAATCTAAATGTTGCGGAGGCAATGATATCTGGTGGAATAACATTGCAGATTGCAATGCTTTCAGTGGCGAGTCGCCGTTTTTTTGCTAGTGGGCATTCGCAGACGGTATACAGATTGTCGATGAATTTGAACTACCCTTTCTTTCGTTAGACCATTTTTAAGTAATAATAGATGGCAGAGAGAACAGTTACAACGAAACTCGTCATTCAAGGCTTAATCAGGCCACTGTAATTCAAGATACAAATGGTGAACTTGAATATTGTATTACTGCATTTTGCTTAAATTAGAAACCGTTACCGAACATAAGCGTGCATATAAAGAATGTTTGGCAAATTAACATATGATAAGTCATAACCTCACAAGGTGTATCCGCCATTTTGAGTGTTCAAATCAAGAACTCCTTTACTTGGTTTGACCATGACAAGTGAATTCCCATTGGTTAACATCTAAACTTCTGTTCTTTCGCTTTATAAGTGCAACACCACTCGGATGGTTGGGCGGCCACCGCAGTGTACATATCTAAGCTAACCCCTCTTAAAGCAATACCTACTACTGCATAGATAGCAAAGAATTCCTTCTAACCCCCCCCCCCCCCCCCCCACATATAGTATATAGTTAAGTGTTCTACCTCAACACCCCTCCTTCTCCCAGATATAAAGGATATAATGAAGTAATGTTTTTCGACTCGCTCAATATCCCTTAACAGCCTGCATTTGATTATTCCTCTTCATACACATAGTACATTTCATTAATCCCCCACATATATCTACACAGCCTACCTCTCGTTAATCCCCTACATATACCTACACAGACTACATCTCATTAATCTCCTACACGTATATAATTTCACGGCACGAAAAATCGCCTTACCACGCATCAAATACAGCTGTTTCGAGAAAGGTTGTCTTACAAAAGCGCGTAAAAGTGAACGCGACAATGTCGAAAGTTATTATGGGTAATGATGGTTTTGCACTTGATTGATTGACGCCCAAGGTATTTTGTCGTGAGAGACGGAAGCACAAATGCGCGTATTCGTGCATTCTCTTTCCTTCTAACTGAACACCGTGAACCTCAACCAAGTGGCGCCTAGGCTTTTGTGCTGTTGTGGGACAACCTTCGTCGAAACAACGGTATGTGGTCGAAGGTTTCTTAAAGGTCACCTTCGCACGCTTTTGACGATCTTTGAAGCGTATGAAAGATCATTTTTGAATTCACTTTTGCCAACCAGGTCAAATCAGATAAAGGCCGCTTTTACTCACCTGTGACCGTTCTTTCTTTTCCCTGATTGTGAACGTGACACTGAAAACCAGCCATTCGATCACATATTGCTTGAAAACTGCGCCAATTTGATTTGCATTCTGCGCCAATTTGAGTACGTCGGCGATCCATCGCAGATGCGCCGGGGACCCACCGGAACAGATCGCCGAATGTTGTCAATTCCAACCGGCGACTACTTCGCAGGTAGGTCGGCGGAATATGACAACCAGGCTTTATTCTCTCTTAGGTGTTGTTTTCTACGGACCTCTGAGTTTCGTGGGGACGTTCGAGTTTTCGAGTTGGTGTGTACTTCGAGTCTTGTATAAACGCTGAGTTTTGCGACGATGTCGAGTTTTGTATGGATGTCAAGTCAACGATGCAGAAGAGGCATTATTTTTTCATGAGCTGGATAATATTCTATAATTATTCTTTATTAATTTCAAAAGGATATATGCTAGGGAAAAGGATCTTCGCCCAAATTGTTTAATGTGTTGAACTTTGCACCACTTTACTTCAAGAACGTTTTTACAGCAGAGCGAGGAAGCATTTAGTAAACTTGGCCGAATACTGAATTCCTCTTTTTCTTGTTCGTACAACTTCAAATCTTAAATTACAATTGTGATAAATGACAAACGTTACAACGCAAAAAGCTGTCTTGTGTAGATAACGTAAGCGAAAGGTACAATCGACAGCGTCAGAAAAAGAAGTCGTGCGTTGTCTCAATGTTTATCAAGTTGCTAGTTTTCTACAGTAGGGAAACCCACTGTAACCACTTTTACATTTGTTACACGCTCGACCAATCACATTAGGTCTGCAAACACATTGGCCGCCGAATGAACGACAGCTAGTTTTAGTAGATCCCAGTCCATCGCAATTGCATTTTATGGCGCCACTGTTGAATCGCGTAGTGATGGTAAAGGCCGATTGTAGACAGAATTTCGAAGACGAGTCTTTCAAGAAAAATGTGTATTGTCCACAATCCTGGATAAAATCTTGAGTTACGTCGATTGGTTTTACTTCCAGCAGAGATGGCGAAAATGATGAGATGGGAACTAAAAGCACATAATCCTGAAAGGAAAAAAATAATGACAGTGAACTGAAAGTTTGTAAAGACTGAGGTTTGCGGTAACCTCAGTTTGGTCTCACCAGGTTTCACGGTCGCGGTGGCCATGTTAAAATTAGGGCAAATATGCAGCAAATATGAATATTTCAGAACTTCAATTTTGTAATAATCATTCGACATGGGTTGTCCGTGCAGACAGTTTTTCCGTGTCATTTTTCCCTATCAGTTTTGAAATTAGCGGCAGCACGTTTACTTGTTTACGGCCCTTCGGCTGCTATCATCAAGCCTACAGAATCATGGATATGAAAAGTGACTGGGTGACCGTGAAATCCTCTATCTAAGATTGCCGTGCGTCTGTTGAGTAATAGATCACAAATGACGTCAAATATGTTAAAAACAAAACCGTAGGCACACGAGGTTATAGCCGAGTGTGTCACTGATGTTGTGATGTCACTGATGAATCTAACTGGTTTATATGAAAAAACAAAAACAATTATGTTTATGAGGTCATCTATGCGTCTGCCATCCAACAGATCGTAAGAACAACCAATCAAAATGCGAGAATAATTTGACTTATTACATAGAAGCTGATATCTAAGCACTTACAATCCAAACGTCCCTATCCTCTGGAATGGCAATACTGACAAGAATGTTCTTCTGTCGTCCAATGTAGATAGATTCACTCATACCCTCCCTGTACTGGGACGTGCCTACAGCTCGGCAGCCGGACACGTGGGGACAGTAGCGGAATGTCAGCAGGGTGGAAGCGGCGTTCTGTCCACTGACGACAACTTTGCCAAGGAAGGAAAGGAAGTTCGGCTGGTAGAAATGAACGATGACGTAGTAGCGCCCAGTGCCCGCGCTTCCAGTGACGTGAACAGTTTTCTGAAAAAACAAAAGCAAACAAATGAAAAACATTGTTGTTAGACAGAATGAATCCATTTCCGTGGAGTGGCCCGTTGATTTGTTTCTACTTTCTGTGTATTGAACTATGTATATTTTAGAATTAGATTAAGCCGGAAAAAGCCTCACTGTTTCCATAACAGAGATCGAGCTGGAGAAAAGCGGGTTTGAAATGACTGTTGTAAAGGGAAAACGTCCAGGGTAATGACTGCCTCAGTCAATA
The DNA here is from genome assembly GCA_022496165.2 of Catalaphyllia jardinei. Classification (NCBI taxonomy): domain Eukaryota; kingdom Metazoa; phylum Cnidaria; class Anthozoa; order Scleractinia; family Caryophylliidae; genus Catalaphyllia; species Catalaphyllia jardinei. The sequence goes on from JAEMPF020034313.1 coordinate 3,940, forward strand.
AGCCTGCAAATGACATTATCAAGAAAGCAGGAAAATTAGCTTAAGCCAATTACAACTGCTTATAGATTTGAATCGCATCACCTTAGCTTTGTATTAAATCTGAGAAAAATTGTGTGCCAAAACATATAAATCTCGGCAAACGCAATCAAACCCAATCAAACACTGGTACAAAATCAGCATTGCAAACCCCCTACAAAGATTAAGTATTCTTCAACCTTATATTACAATTTACCTCTCCTACTTTCAAATGCTTCAAGCTCGCTCTGCGGTCCATAATGTAATAAGGAACCCTATCGCCACCTTTAAACCGATCTTCAGCCTCTATCCTGACCGCATCAGTTGGGGTGGGATAAGCTGACTGAATGCACGAGAACCCGTTACTAATGCACTGCTCTGCTGGTATCAAAAATTGCTCCTTCCATTTGGAGAGGGGGATAGCGGTGATATAGTCCTAGAGGAAAGGAGAAATATTAAACTAGTCATGTCTTTTGTTCTAAAAGCTTAGACATTAGGAAGTACTTTACTTTTATGGATTCAAAAACATCTTCAAGACCGCTTTTACTATTATTATTATGATGCAAAAGGTATAACTTGCAATGCTTTTACGCTTTGCTCGAGATCAATCATGCAGATGTTATTTATTCTTGTATATTTTCCTTCCCATTTACCGTAGTTTAAGGCATTGGTGTTATCCTTTTCACACTAGTGACATCTGGTTTGCGCAAAATTCATGTTTTACCGATTTTTTGTGGTTTATCGCTTCCTAGGAAATATCGATTCCCTTGAGAAATACGTAATAACAAACTTCAATCCAGTTCCAATGACTGGTGCACTTTTTAAAACAATCCGATTAAGGAAAGACTGTTAAAAAGCTGATTAAAAATGCTTGGTATGGTCCAGAAAAACTGAATCGAGACACATTAAGAATGTGAACATTAAACTCACCAAAGCGATGGTTAATGTGGTTGTTAGACTGATAGTAGTGACGTCATTTTCATTTGCAGTGAACACGCTCACTTGGTTCTTCCCGTCTATGGCTACTTCACGACAGCCAAAACCATATCTGGAACATTAAAAAACAAAAGGCAAAACGGATTCAGTGAAAACTCTGTCAGTTAATATCATTGTATAATTATTGTGCTCGTTAGAACAGCCAGAGATGCTTTCTTTGAAGAACACCTAGCACCTGACTTCCTCTCGGTTGCGGTTAACTCTTGACTGTAATTAGCCTGTTTCACTAGTGTAATAGTAGCGGTTGCGCAAGAGCTAGAATACGGCCGCCATTATTACTTCAGCGTCCTCTGTGTAGATTACATTGTACAGACCACCCGAAGGTAATCACCACAAAAATCCTCATACGCGAAAACGCTTCTGGAGGAGAAAAATTGTGAAAGATCAAAACTTACTTGGATAAAGAAGAAAGAAACTCAGGCTCGGAAGAACTGAGAATGTTACCTGCATGAGAGAATGCTCATATAAGCTTTAAGAGTGTTAAAGGAAGTTCTGACAACCACACTTGAAATTCCCCCATAATCAGCGTTGTGAAAGTAGCTTGCTAACAATACAAACTGGCCTTGTAATTTAGATGGAAGACGTACGGACATCACGTTCTAAATGAAAAACAAAAGACAATTAGAGATACAAGTTAATACACCACAAATAGTCTGTCGTTTTTCTCAGGGTAGTTGAGAGGTCCAGCACACACGCAAAAATCACCTCGCGCGACGAGACGCGGGGGCGTGTGCTTGCCCACTTAACTAACCCTGAAAAAAAGGGACCCGAGTCGTCCACGCAAGACCCTCGCTAATTCAAGCAAATATGACTACCTATGCCTACAACAGATTTACAACACATTTATTCACAACAATAAACGTATAGTGGTAATGAGAGTTGAGGAACTTAATTTCATGTGTTTTGAGGCAAAAAGCCAAAGTTGGTCTGAATATGCTGAATGTTTGTTGTTTCACGCTGTAAGTAATATATCAAACACGAGAGATAGTGTTTCATGATATTTCCCGACAACGAGAAGAGAATTAAACAAACGGTGTGCAGCGGAACATTTGTAATAGCCTTCGAAATGTGATGAAAGACTGACTTAAACGTTTGACACATCTTCTCGGTTGAACCTGGAGGAAGTATGCACGAAGAACATGAAATAAAATTTTTAAAATCTTTGCTGATTAGGATCACCCTCACTGTTATGAGTTTCTTTCTTTTAAGGATTTATTTCATAAATTTGAAAAACGAATTCTTTCTTAGTTTGCATTTACAATGCCAGTATATCTGGAAATTCAGCTCCTTTTTTAACAAGCCACTTACCCGTGAACCACTAAGTATCAGCCCTTGAAACGGAATATCTGTAACTCGCGTGTTTCGTTTTATTCCACCAACAACAGAGCTATCCTCAGCCTGTATGGTCACGAAGCCGTCTTGTTTGAGGTTGGGGTACGCGAAATGAGCGCAATGCCTTTGATCTCCTCTCAATTCACACGGACTGGAAACTTGCTCTTCGAGGTTCTGAGGTCTGTAGTATTCTTCTGGTAGAAGCACCATGTAATCCTTTGATAAAAAAAACCAGATTCTCCTTACTGGTTTTTCCATCTTCCTTATGGTACTAAAGGAGAATTTAATTCTGTATTATATAGATCAACTATCTGATGATAGCTTCGCTACTACACTATCCTTTAAGAACAAGAATGCTTAATATTGCAGCCGACAATTTTCACGGACTACAAGCGACGAAGACTAAAAATCGAGGCTAAATTTTTAAAACGTAAATTAAAGGTAAAAATGCCACACTAAGAAAGGAAAATATTGTTGCGGAAATACTCTTTTTATGAATATTTCCATTTTGCGCGCACAGACAACGTTTTATACCAAAGAATGTTCTCTCGGAGAACGTTTTTGCCTCGTATGTGTAGATAGTTTTACAAGAGATCTTGTAGTTTGTTGAAGCGTTAAAATCACAGCTCTAGAACTCCCTTAGATAGCACTTTCACTCGTTTGCTCACCAAGGGAGGCAGAGTGGCCGAGTGGTTAGAGCGGTGGATTTGAAATCCGTAGGTCGCGGGTTCAAATCCCCTTCTGACCGCTTGCTGATGTTGTTCTCGGAAGCCCCGAGTTCAACTTCTCGGTTACGCTTGTAAATAACCAACTGGTCTGCCTCCCGATTCCCCATTGTTTGTTTGCATTGGTCCTGAAAAGCCCCGAGGGGGAGTGGCCAATTACGTTAGTTAGTTAGTTAGTTAGTTAGTTAGTTAGTTAGTTAGTTAGTTAGTTATATATATATATAAACACAGTAACAGAGACCCTTATTGAGTCGAATTCTCGCAGTGCCGTTTTTCCTCTACGTTTACATCAAGGCACAAGGAGTAACGATGAGATTCACGCTACATACCAACAACAGATCAGAAGCAGGGGCGTCAATTGATAACTTCCATTTTCCCTGACTCAGCAAAACTTGCTGTGTGTCTCCCCAGTTATCTCGGACCACAAGGAACTGAGCAATAGCGAAGATCCACGTAGCTGTGGTGCGGAACCGAATATCTAACGTTTGCTCTGTTGCAGGACCCGACGGGAACGTAGCTGTAGAGCAATTGATAACACAGACAAGTAGAGTTAAATCTTGAGCATCTGCTCTTAAGCTTTGATTGTACAACTTCGGGTTTGAGCAGCCTTATAAGCGGTAGAGTGTTTCTCCGAAGATGGAAGAGAGACAAAGTTACAAGCGGCGACCCTCTAAAATAAACGTCTCAGAATCAGTTGTTAACAAACGGGTTAAGGGTAACTCTACATATAAAATTGCACACAAGGCGTGTATTTAGCTATTGAAGAACTGCACTTCACTTGCATTACTATTTAACAATTTTGACTGAAGCAGTTAAACTATGATCATGCATGAATTTAAGGGTGGCTGTACATTCTGGGAGTCTCTTGTTCTAGTTGAAAGGTGAGCCTATAACCATAGTGTGGGCGATCGGTGGCATCAGGAGCAACTCCCATAATAAGCCAGTGCAACGGATATTTTTCTTTGGAAATAGGCCAGTTTCAGTCTACACGAGCACGCTTTCGTAAGGATAAAACAATGCGGTCTCCCGTGACATGACGACATCATGTCAACATCTCAACAATAGTCCGTGCTTGTGATTGCAATTGGTCACTGAGGTTCTTGTGGGGATCTGAATTCGAGATAAATTCAAACTAAAAATAGACTGGTCTGTGAAAACGCCGCTACATGAAAATGGGGTAGTTGCAGGCTTCTAGTGATGGGCTCCTGGTGGCATATTTGAACTGCGGTTGTAGATGAAAGTGAAGGATGATCATCGTTGTAAATTTTCCAATTTAACAAGCTGTGATGGGCATTCTTCACTCTCATGTACATACATTAGTAAGATCGAGAACATCCCAACAAATAACACAGGAGCTCCGCTTTTAGGCTTGGTTGAATCTATGAAGTGAGGAGAACTTACCAGAGTCAAGTGTAGGAATAAACTTCACCAAAGCCGTCACGGGTGCATAACGAGCCAGCAGGTAATGGAATATCAGCTGGTATTTACTTGTTCGAGGAACGTCAATAATTACATATATGGAAGCCTGCAGTAAAAGCAAAAGCAGATAAATATACTACAATATTTAGCCGGAGGAAGCCACTTCAGCCTTAGCGCTATTTTTCAATTTGGAGAAGTTAGTTTTTGTGGAGGGAGCAAAACCACAGAACCCGGAGAAAAACTCTCAGAGCAGGGCGAGAACCAACAACAAACTCTGCCCACATACGACACTGGGCTGGAATCAAACCCGGGCCACATTTTGGAAGGCGAGCGCTCTCACAAACTGCAAGATCCTTGCTCCCCGCAAACAAACGCAAATAACGCAATTAAGATTAAACAACTGATTTATCCTTTAGCGTACATCATCGACATATAGAATATAGCTGCTGTATTCTCGCTTTTGGAGCTAAGTTCGCGTTACTTTATATAGATGCATGGCTGGAAAGTATAGAGCACGGATGTCCTGGATGTATTGCCAGCGCAATCACCTCCTCTTCGCAGGTAAAAATACTTTTTCATGCTGTACTGTAAACAAAATGGGAATTCTAGAAAAAAAACTGTTGAACTCCCTTGCATTTCGCTCGTGCGTCCACGGGCAGTTTTTCTAGATCTCAAGCGCGCATTTTCTTTCTTAGAGGACATGGAACGCCATCGTCTATTTGGTAAATGATGCCCGCTTAGGTATCCTGTGACTTTGCTAGCTATGTTTGTAAAATTATTTGATATCTCGTCCTTATCTTGTTGGTTTTGTACTTTTGGAATTGTAATTAGAGTGCCTAAATTAGGTGCTGGATTCTTTAGATACTGAAATAGTTATTTTTTTTAAATCAATGATACACCAATGACCCTCGTAGCATTACCTGAGCCTGTGAGAAAACTGCGTACCCTCGCCAAGAAAATCCAGGAAACTCGCTCTCATCGTACCTGAAGTAAGCAGACTGATCGCGCAATGATGTGAGGGTATCTTCCAATTCGATTTTGTACTGATGAAGTGTAGGGTAGTAGTAATCGTCAGATACAACCCTATAAGGATCAAATAACAGAATAAAATTACAGAAAACTAAAAAGAAACATATAACACACGAAAGATGTTTTACCACATTCCAAACACCGAGAAGAAAGTTGAAATTTCATGTCATGATATTACTGTTAAATTGGAGGAAACTTCAAAAATATCGAGGTAACATATCAAACACGCAAGACCGTGTTTCATCACATTCCAAACACCGAGAAGAGAGTTGAAAATACGACGCAGAGCGGATTATTTTTGACGAAATTTAAGGTGTTTGGAAATGCCACAGAAAGACAGTCTCTCGTGTTTGATCTTCTCAATGGAAACTTTAACTAAGATGAAAAAGGAGTTATAAAATCGTTCAAATCTATGCTAATTAAGACCAGATATCCAAACACTTCGTGTCTCACAAGGACTGGGAACTACCGAATTTGTGCATTTGACGGGCTGAAATCGAAATTGAAAGCGGTTTAGATTTTCCCATCTAGACAAGCAATGTAAAAAACTTGTATTTATGGAAATGCCCAAAAACCAGATGAAAAAACAAAACAGTAAAGAGGACGAGTAAACTTGGTAGAATTAAGCTCAGCTCATCACCGTTCGAAAGCAAAGTGTCAATTAGTTCAAACCAGTTATACTGAACGAATTAAATTCTTCTTGTTTAACCGAGCTTAGTCGGTAGGTACTGGAAAATCTTGACTTCGGTCGTGAGTACAGAACTTATTGCGTTCGGTCTGTACTTACGACCTCCGCCAAGATTCTCCCATTCAGACCTCCTGCTCGGTTAAACTTGATAAATTATCAACGAGTCTGAGAAGTGTTTGGCGACGCAATACAAACATTTCCTTCAAACTAATCGTTTCATCCACTGATTGGTCTTGACGGCTCTCAAGACTCGAGTCAACTTATACCTGTCACATTTAGATCCACCGACGCCCGGTAAACAAGAACATTGCCCGGTGATTGCGTTACACGACTGGCTTACAGAACCACCAACGTTACACGAACAACCTGTAAAAATAACCAAACAAGAGGGTTTGTGACACAAACATTATTATGTACTGGCCACAGCTTACTTTTATCCACAGGTGTCAAATTCAATGCAAGAAGTAAAGATATAATTCAACACTGAAAACCTTGGACAAAAAATTAAGTAAACGTCGTCGGCAGGATTCGAACCTGCGCGGGGAGACCCCAAGGGATTTCGAGTCCATCGCCTTAAACACTCGGCCACGACTACTTTAACAGTTCAAATTCGTTTAAAAGCACAAGAGAGGCGTTCACAAAGAGATTTTTTTTACCAAGACAACCTACTGAGGAGTAGAATCTGTCACAGTAGCTGAGTGGTGCAGTGAAAGCATGCTGGGCCCATGAACAAAAGGTTCGAGGATCTAAACCCCGCTCTGCTGAAATATTGTTTTTACATTTTTTAAATGACTGTTTTGTTAATTAGATTTTCTAATCCCTCAGAAGGAGTCGAGAGTGATTTTCTTGTTCTTATTAAGTTGGAGGAACAATTTTTTTTTTATTTTGTTTAGGCAACAAATAACATTACATGTAATTAACGGACCGTTTTGAAAACAGCCAAGTGCATCGTTAAATTTCAAGACATTATGTGCCAGCAGCAGAGTAGCGCAGTGGAAGCGTGGTGGGCCCATAACCCAGAAGTCCGAGGATCAAAACCTCGCTCTGCTAGTCATTCTTTTATTGCTTAAAAGACTGTCTGAGACGTTTAACTTCTTTCTCTTTATTTGTTTTCCACCAATCAAATTAAAGAAAATGATGCAACAGGTGACAAGCGCGGGAAAACGCGCGCAACGAAAATATCCCTCGGCTATGTATGACGTTGTGAACGCCTTGGTTTCCAAGAGTGAAAAGCTAAGTTTTTAACACGATATTCCTTTTCAGTTTAGGTCTTATGAAACTCAACTTTTCAAAATGATTTCGTATGTAAATGTAACTAAATGAAACGATCATTTGGAAACATTTAGAAGGGCCGATTATTTAAATGAAGTTTAGACAAAGTTCATGAAAGCCATCGTGTAACCAAAGTTTGAAGTATGAGTACCGATAATTTCAATGTTGTTTTACCATACCAGTGTTAAGACAATGTCTAAACACCGACTGAGGAACAAAAGTAAGTTAGACCTGATCATAGGCAGGTTTAAGGTGATTCCCTAGTTTTGCATTGCGCATTCCTACTGCGCATGATTTTTGCATCATTAGCGCGCGTAAACAAGCGCGCGCGCGTAAAAAACGTAAGAGATTTACCTCAAACTTAGCTCGATAAATGCTCGTTTTCTCTTAAACGAGCACGGTGACCCCCGCTTTTTATTTTATAAATTCAATGAGAACAATATGCTCAACAACTGAGAAAAAAAAATGGCAGAAGTCTATGGCTACTTTTTTGGGAAATGGAATAAATGCTACAGATAGAGATGTAACGGGCCCAACAGAGCAAGTCCAAATTATGTTTCCTTTAAAGGATAAAAATATTAATTAGTAATGCAGGGTATTCGAAGCCATTTTTTTCTGGGACGTAGATGAATAAACAATCAAAGAAAGTCGAACTCTGTCTGATATAACACGCCCCATTAGTAAATAATAGCGCTTATTTGTTGCGCACGGAGATCATCAAAAGTCACCTTAATAACCGTATTTGTAAGCATTGTGGCGTGAAAACAAGCACGGTGACCCCCTATTTTTATTACGTTTTTAATATCTCCTTGTCTTGTAACATCAACATACCAAGTTTCATCGGAAATCTATGGTGGTTCTTTTACTCGGCAATCACCTTAAACGCTGTTTAACGATATTTTCATGGTCAGCCATTTTTAAATGGAAGGACCTCTACACAACAGACTGTTATCATACCACGCCAACTGAATCGACGTAATATACATGTTCGACAAATTTGGTACCTCAGGAATAGATTAACCCATAAGAAGGATACGACGAAAAAGACTTTCGATTGCGTTTTCGCCTTAAAGAGAAAGGACTCGGTCAGTGACCTCATAAAAATTTTGGATAAAGATCTTCAAAATCAAATAAGGAGAGGTCTGCCGCTTACAACAATGCATGAAGTTCTAATTGCTTTAAGATTCTATGCGACAGGAACTTTCCAGAGAGTTACTGGCGAGTTATTTAGTGCTTCTGTATTTGCTGCATGGACAGTCATTCACAAGGTTTCAAGGGCTATAGCAAAACAAAAACGACAAGTTCTTGTCATTCCTGGAGAACCTGGCTGATACCAAGAGAAAGTTTTATGATATTTTTTTTCAGTTTTCACTTTACTCTTCACTTTTTATGACGTTGTCCACTTTTCACGACGATGTAAGTCATGCTCCTAAGCCGCCTCCAGCATTCTTGAAGATGACTGAGGGCGTGTTTGATACCATTAGGTTTTTGGGAGTTAAATTTAGTTAAAATTTTCTGTCGTGCCTTTCCTTTTTTTCCCCAACGTTTTCCTTGTTGTGCGACTTGTTCTAGAAGCCATGTTACGGAGACATAACCATTGTCTGGAAACTGGTTACACACAAAATAACTCCGCAGACAATGCATTTCCTTGTGAGATATGGTTTAGCAATAGACCCTTCTTTAAATTGGCGGCGAAAAATTGGCGTTGAAAATTGAAAAATTTACTGAAGTTTGTAAGACTTACCCCCAGTAATACAAACGTCTGTAAATTTTTTTCAATTTTCAACTTACATTTTCTCAGCTGATATTACACCTGAAATGCTAAAACTTTGCAGGGTTACTAAAGTAAAGGTGTTCTTTCAAGTGCTAGTATACGTTTTTAATTTTAGCGAATTTTAACTTATTTGAATTTTCGGCCGCCATTTTGAAGAAGAGTCTACTGACTGGAGAAGACACGGTTCAGTCGCGTTTCAATCACGAATTTTAAGCGTCGTTTAGTCGTTGTTTATCGAGACAACGTCTAAATCGCGGCTCAGCCCCAAACTGTTAAAAGTCATAAAAGAAGAGAAAAGCTCTTCGTAGTTGGCAGGATTCGAACCTGCGCGGGGAGACCCCAATGGATTTCCAGTCCATCGCCATAACCACTCGGCCACGACTACCGATATAAATGTCGATATAAATGTCGATCAAGAAGATAAAAGCACGTTTAATTTTAAATTACAGCTTCGTTTCAGTTTGGCTCCAGCGATACAGTGGACCAAAGAAAGGAACACACACTCACGGTTTGTAAAAGCAAGGAACAACGGGCGGCATATAAAGAGCAACCGATTAAAACAGGTTCTATATCAATAATCTGTCAGCAGCAGAGTGGCGTAGTGGAAGCGTGCTGGGCCCATGACCCAGAGGCCCGAGGATCAAAACCTCGCTCTGCTAGCATGTTTTTATTACTTAAAAGACTGTTTGAAGACGTTTAACTTCTTTCTCTTGTTAAAGAAAAATGATGCAACAGGTGACAAGCGCTGGAGAATGCGCGCAACAAAAATATCGATCGGCTACAT
>JAEMPF020034314.1:0-5000 GCA_022496165.2 Catalaphyllia jardinei
GATAAACGACTGTCACAGAAGTTCAAGTACTGCAACAATAAACTACAACAACAACTAGACAAACCTAAACAACTGTTACCGACTAACTTACTTGACACTGTTCTGACATTCGCCAACAGGCGAGGAGACAAAACCACAGACCGCGTTCGCACCTAACTGACAAATCAGGACGCAAACTACAATCGACGGAAAACTTTATCGACGTTATTAAGACAGTACAGATACCTGACGACCACAAGCTTGTGTCTTTTGACGTGAAATCACTAGTTACCAGTATTCCACTTCAACTGGCGTTACATTGTACCGAAACCTCTATACAACAATCAACCGTTAAAACACTGTTACCGACAGAAGACATCATGGACTTACTAAACCTTTGCGTTGCATCGACTTGCTTTCAGTACAACGGTAAATACTACAAACAGTTACATGGTACAGCCATGGGGTCGCCTGTTTCTGTTGTCGCAGAAATAGTAATGCAACACGTGGGGGAACGCGCCCTTGCAACTTGTGTACGAACGATACCGCTCTGGTTACGCTTCGTTGACGACACCTTTACCGACTTTCACAAAGACAAAATTTACGCTTTTCACGACCACGTTAATTACCAGAACGCCGACATCCAGTTTACCAAAGAAATCAATGAAAATGGAAAACTTCCTTTTCTAGACTGTTTGGTAAGCCGCGACAAAGAGGAACTGCGAACGATAGTTTACAGAAAACCGACGCATACCGACAGATTACTTAACGAATCATCCTACAACCCGACTTCACACAAAGCCACGACTATAAAGACTTTTACGAGACGAACGCAACTAGTTTGTGATACACCAGACAGCTTACGTGACGAATACAAATACCTTGAATGTGTTTTTATTAAAAACAACTACAACGCTGACTTTATGAGACGAATTATTTTTCGACCTACTAAAGCTGACGCAACGAACAAGAACCCGATACCTCTTACTACAGTGTCTATACCTTACTTTAAGGGCACTTCTGAGACCATCTCACGGATCTTACGGCCGTACAACATCCGTGTAGCACACAAACCTAGAATTACATTACGACACTTACTGACCAATGTTTAAGACCGAGACGAACCCAACAGACAGGGAACAGTTTACAAGATCAAATGCTCCAACTGCTAGGCTTCCTACATTGGCGAGACTGGCCAAAACCTTAACACTAGGCTCGATTACCAGCCGTTGCCCGGGAAAGGGGCCCGCGGAAATCGAGCCTACCTTAACACGAGACTGACTGAACACCAACGAGCAACGAGAAATGGTGATTCCAACAATCACACTGCTGTACATCATCAGCTGACAAACCATAACATTGACTGGGACTCTACTCAATCTACAGTACAAACTATTTTAAACGACTGACTCTGGAAAGCTGGTACACGAAGTTAGAACAAACGCCTCTTGAACAAACAGCTAATACAAACAACTACCGGCACCTTACAAACGATTTATCCGCGACGAAAACGAAACCGAAAAACAGACTTCTATCAGACCGACTAAGTTTGACTGAAAATAGACGTACCTCAAACCGACCAATTTGACTAACAAAAGACGGATCAAAACCGACCAATGACTGATGACAAACTTAACGCGAGTCTTTCAGCCAATACCATCATGGCTTAACTGACCAATCGCTTTCAACGAACCAGACTTATAGCATCATCGACTGACAAACACTATTCACTTGACTCTGAAGATGACTTCCGCTCAGGTTGTGGAAACGGGGCCTCAGTCACCAACGACAGTTCTTTTCAGAACTACACTCACCTGGATGGTCACAGAGTGGGAAATACTGATAAGTTTTAAAAACTGCTAAGGACGTTATGATGATATAATCATGACGATCAGTTGCTCGTAATTGATCATGATTAACAGTTTTGCTTAATTTATAGCAAGATAGTCGATGTGTTGTTCATGGGAAAGGTTATTGTGAGAAACATGTTCCTTGAGAACATTTTTACTGAACAAGTTATGAGCATTGTGGTGGAATGATTGTACTTCAGCAGTGAAACAGATATAAACAATTAATGGAGAATAACAACAAGTAAAGTAAAGAAGAGAATTAAATTGAATTACTGTATCATAGCGCATAGTTAAGCTCAAGTGCATTCACTCTATTTCGGACGCAATATGTCAATAGTTTCGATGATCAATAAAAATCGATTGTCGTCGACAGAATTCAACAGTAATAAATGGACAAATATCGGTAGCCAATAACATTCGATGGCACAAATTCTTGTGATTATTGAATTTAAGTAACAGTTGGATTTTTGATCGATTTTAAAGGACAAGTATCAAAAAATAATAAATGCTCTTTGGTGAGGACTCGGAAAAAAAATGTATGTTAGCCAGACTAGTACATTTTTTCTCATGCAAGTAACTTTCCCTGCTCACTTAAATTGTGGATAGAAGTAAATACTCAGTTAAAAATCTGACTTGTAATTATTGAAGCTTATCGAGAAATGAGACTTTTTGATTAACAGTTACGGAGATATGTGGATATGTAAATAGAGCTTTACCTGGAATTTGATAGGTTTAAATTTCAAGTGATTTTCCATTTTTACTTCCAGTTGTTATCATTCAGTAGGGATCTTAAGATACGAGGACGGGAAGAAGGCTAGGACAGGAACGGCAGTGGACGCAGGAAACTTTCGCGGATCCCTTCGTGTCGCCAAAAACAAAATGCTTAAGATGTGTATTTTCGCAAAGGACGACAACATCAATAATTCGAGCTTCGTAAAAGCCATTCTCAGAAGCAATGATATCTGTAGCCGCTAAATCAACCAGCGAACACTACATTTTTATTTGAAGTCTCTACCGTAAGATACTTGCCGTACGGGAAATATCGGCCCGTCCCAGCGTCACAGTTCTAGTAAGAAAAGAACAACAAATACTAAGAAAATATACTGAATGAAACACAGGCAACGGAACAACTAAAACGAACCTTATCGGTGAAACTCCAAACAGGAAAACGTACGAAAGATGACAAATAGATGGATAAAGAAAGGATGAAACTACACCGGCGAGAGCAAAACTACACTGAACAAAATGAAACGAAGTGAAATATACAACGACGCTAATGAATATTAACTTAAGTGGCGGGAAAACACCTAATAGCGCACGAATGAATGAAAGGAAAGAGAAAATCGCATAGCGAGGTAACAATATCCTTTACACTATAAAAGAGATGGTATCAATCTTATCCTATTAAGCTTAAACGATAGTGTTCAGCGATGTTTAATTTCTTTTTCTTTATAATAAGCGAAGCAAACATCTGTAAATATTCTAACAGAGTAGCCAGAATTTCCGTACTAAAAAATTAAACGAACCATCTGACCGCCCTGCTTTAGATGGCTCAGTTTTGCCAGGGACCAGAGCGTTTGAAAATTCGGTCGGGGAGAATCCTGACTTTTGATGAACACTAAACTTCCATCTGTAATTGTAACAACTTTAATAAACATAAAGCAACAACATCAAGTTCCGTTTAGTATAAAAACAACTAAACATCAGTTTGAAAATGTGACGGTATTTTAATTTTAATGGCAGTAATTCTTACGACATTTATCGACTGTTCTTACACTGATGCATTCTCGATGTATACAGTTTGTATTTCGTTTTGTGCTTGCACATTCGTGGCAGCAACTGTGACTGAAACACAAACAGGCGGGGAATCACTACAATCATGAAAAATGCGACCCTTAGAGAAATTATTTTCAATATAACTGAAAATAAGGTCGATTGGAACATTTGTCGAGGCAAAACAAGAGCACAATACTCACGTTTTCTATACGACGGGTAGACGGGCGAAATGCCGTCCTCGACGAGACGAGGCAGGCAGAGAAAGTAATGGAAAACATTTGCAGGAGAAAAAGTGGAAATGGAAATGTTTTTCATTACTTGCATTAGACTGGAGGTGGGAAATGCATCGTTTCGATACCATTTTAAACGTTTTTGCAACACTTTTGAAAACCCAAAGGTTTACACCTGACTCCCCTCCCCCCACAGAAAACGTTGTGACACATTATTCCTCCTGGAAACGTTTTTTTATTACTTGCATTAGACTGGGGGTGGGAAATGCATCGTTTTGATACCATTTTAAAAGTTTTTGCAAAACCCAAAGGTTTTGAGCTGACCCACCTCCCCCCAAACAGAAAACCTTGTGACATTTTAAAAGTTTTTGCAACACTTTTAAAAACCCAAAGGTTTTGACCTGACTCCCCTCCCCCCACAGATAACCTTGTGACACACTTTACCTTCTGGAAATCTTTTTCATTACTTGCATTAGACTGGAGGTGGGAAATGCATCGTTTTGACACCATTTTAAAGTTTCTGCAACACTTTTAAAAACCCAAAGGTTTTGACCTAACTCCCCTGCCCCCACAGAAAATCTTGTGACACACTTTTCCTCCTGGAAATATTTTTCATTACTTGCATTAGGCTAGAGGTGGGAAATGCATTGTTTTGATACCATTTTAAAAGTTTTTGCAAGACTTTGAAAACCCAAAGTTATTGATCTGACCCACCTCCTCCCCCACAACAGAAAACCCTGTGACATACTTTTCCTCCTGGAAATATTTTTAATTACTTGCATTATACTGGAGGTGGGAAATGCATCGTTTTGATATCATTTTGAAAGTTTTTGCAACCCTTTTGAAAACCCAAACATTTTAAAATTACTCCCCTACCCCCACAAAAAAAACCCTGACACTTTTCCTCCTTGAAATGTTTTTCATTACTTCCATTAGACTGGAGGTAGAAAATGCATTGTTTTGATACCATTTTAAACGTTTTTGCAACACTTGTCAAAACCCAAAGATTTTAACCTGGCCCAACCCCCCAAACAGAAAACCTTGTGACACACTTTTTCACCTCGAAATGTTTTTCATTACTTGCATTAGACTGGAGTTGGGAAATGCATCGTTTTGATACCATTTTAAAAGGTTTTTAAGAGCGAATGCACAGAAAAATCGAGCA